>CM031234.1:172236982-172494482 GCA_018340775.1 Taxus wallichiana var. yunnanensis
AGTCTTACAACTTGCAGATAGATCAACGGTGAGACTTGAAGGAGTACTTGAGGACATAGTTGTGGTGGTAGACTCTTGGGAATACCCTATTGACTTTATTTTTCTACAACCCAAGGAAAGTTTAGGAGGATATCCTATCATCCTAGGAAGGCCATGGTTGGCCACTGTTGATGCATTCATAGGTTGCAGTCTAGAAACATGATTATTTCTAATGGAAGTGGTACTAAAAATTTGATGCTCTATCCTCCTGCCCAACCGTTGAATGATGAAGATCAAACAATTTGGGTAGAATAACTAGAAGTAAATCATAAATTTTTACAACATATCATGATGCCGGAGATGTCTTACACCATTAAAGGACAAGAAGAAGATGTCATTCTCTCCAATGTCTTACATAATAAATATGGAAGAAATGAAGAAGTGGATGACAAATTAAGGTGTTTAAACTACCCCTTGAACCAAGTTCTACCATAACAAAGCACCATGGACATTCCAGGTAAGAATTTTATTCTTCATCAACTCCTTCCCCATGATTTCATACTAAATTTTGTGAGTAGAAATGTATATTCAATGATTGATCTCTCCAAGTAAGTGGAAATAACTCCAAGAAGGCCACTTAATGTAAAGAATATGTTAAGCATGCAGTAAGAGCAACTTCGATTTCCCTTATGCAAAAACATAAAGCAATGTTTGCATGGTATTATGGTGACATGCATGGAATTCATCCTAGGCTCTACACACATAAGATTTATATCAAATACAATTGTTAACCCATTAGGCAACCATAAATACAAAATGAACCCAGCAAAAAGGATATTGTAAAGGAGAATTTAAGAAGTTACCGGATTTTGGAATTATAAACCCAATATCATACAGTCAATGGGTGTCACCCCTTTTCATTGTGCCAAATAAGAATGGAAAATGGAGGATCTGCATAGATTATAGGGATTTGAATGCAACAACAAAGAAAGATCATTTTCCACTTCCTTTCATTGATCAGGTACTTGACACTTTGGCTAGTAAGAAGTATTTCTCTTTTCTTGATGGATATAGTGGCTATAATCAAATTCAAATTACACCAAAGGACCAGGAAAAAACTACCTTCACATGCCCATGGGGAAAATTTTCATATTCAGTTCTTCCATTTGGCTTGTGTAATGAACTTGCTACATTCTAGAGATCAATTTTGATCATATTTTCACATCTAAAAATGACTGTATGGAGGTCTACATGGATGATTTCACGGTACATGGCAGCACTTTTGAAGAAGCTATGAAAAATCTGGACAAATTCTTAAAGAGATGTAAGGAGCACAATTTGTCCTTAAGCAATGAAAAATGTTACATGATGATGTTTGAAGGTATAGTTTTGGGACACTATCTTTCTTTTGATGGAATTCAAGTTGATCCAGCCAAGATATCTGTTATTGTAAATATGCCAACACCAAGGAAGCAAAAGGATGTTAGGATATTTCTAGGCCATGCTGGTTATTACAAGAGATTCATATAATATTTCAGCAATATTACAGTGCCATTGTTTGTATTATTAGGAAAGGATGTTGCCTTTGAGTGGACTAAAAAATGTGAGATTGCATTCCAAACTTTGAAGAAAATGTTAACTACTACTCCTATATTAAGAGGACTGATTGGAACCTTCCTTTCCACATCCACACTGATGCATCAGACCATGCCATTGGAGTTGTCTTAGGACAAAAGGATGGAGTTCTGAATTATGTAATTTATTATGTTAGCAAGAACTTACAACATGCTAAACTAAACTACATAGTAATAGAGAAGGAGTTCTTGGCAATTGTGTATGCTATCAATAAATTCAGACACTACATCACAAGTTATCTAGTGTTCATTCACACTGACCATGTTACAATCAAATATCTGATAAATAAACCAATAGTAAGTAGTAGAATCATCAGATGGTTTCTCCTCTTACAAGAGTTTGATGTCACAATATTGGATAAGCCTAGTAAGGACAATGTGGTAGCAGATTTCCTTTCAAGAATGGAGACTAATGATGAAGAATAGGTAGTTGATGACTCTTTCCAAAATGAACACTTAGTTTTCATTTATACCAAAACACCTTGCTATGCAGACATTGCCAACTATCTAGTTTCAGGTAAAACACCTCCACACTACTTATACTTTGAGAAGAAATATATAGTTGAAAAGAGTGTGCATTTTTCTTGGATAGTTGGATTTATATTTCATACAGGGAAAGATCATGTCATGAGAAGATGTATAGATGATGAGGAAATATATGATGTCCTCAAATCCTGCCACAATGAACCTTGTGGAGGACATTTTGCTACAAAAAGAATGGCGTAGAAAGTGTTAACAACTGGTTATTATTGGTCAACGCTTCATAAAGATGCAACACTTTACACAAAGAGATATGATAAATGTCAAAGAATGGGAAAGCCTAGAAGATCTACTTTGAAATGACATTGTAGCCTCGGTTTTCTTACTGAACCTTGTAAAAATGGGGCTTGGGCTTCGATGGCCCCATAGATCTTAAATCTCGATAGAAGGAGTACATCTTTGTATGCACAAATTGCCTAAATAATTTGATAGAGGTGAAGGCACTACCAAATCAAAAGAGTGAGAAAGTAGCCAAGTTTCTCTATGATCATATCTTCACCAAATATAGGGTTCCAAGGGAGATTGCTACAAGGTACACACTTTACTACTGATGTAATTTTTGATCTAACTAAAGAATATAAAATCATGCATAAGATGTCTACACCATACCATCCCCAATCTAATGGCCATGCAGAGGTATCAAACAAAGAGATAGAGGTTATCCTCACAAAGACCATTGCACTACATAGGAAAGATTGGATAGAAAGACTTCCGAGAAGTGGTATGGGCATTCAACACTATTGGGATGGATAAATTGCCTAAGTTTGAGAGCATGTGCAAATAGGGCATGTATGTGTGTGTAAGTGGTAGTTAATAGGGGCGCACCAAGAAAGATAAGTTTGAGACTTAGCATTTTTGTAGGGCATAGGCTAAAAATAGGATGGAGTTCAGATCAAGCAAATATAGGAACAAGAAGACTTCTCGGCGAAGAAATATCTATTTTGGGATTAAAGTGAAGATAAAATTTCTTGCATAGTTTGTGCTAATAATAGGATTAAGATAGAGTTCAATTATATATTAATCTATTATTAGCCACCATGTAGAAGCATGTAATTTTTGGCACATGGCTATTCTGAGCATGCAACCTATTTTGAGAATGCATGGGTGGTGAAGGGAAATTCCCACCCTATAGGTATATGATGTATTCCATTGTTTTGAGGGATGATGATAGTTACGGGTTGAAATAGATATATGCTTCGGTATGAATTTACGTGCATGTTTCTATGAGAGTATTGTGATGTATTCAACTACTATTTTGTGATGAGTTAATATAATGGATCATTGTGGATGGATATTGGTTGTTGATGTCTCTATTCATGGTACTTGTATGGTAAATTTGATCTTAATTGTGATATGATCTAATATGCTTTCTTATTATGTGTGTTTCCAATTTGAGCTCATGGATCTGATTATTATGATGGAATATACACTTTGATAATGGTTATTATGGTTATGCATGCTAACATCTTGACAAGATAGTACAAAAGAGGGACTGGTAGCTTCATGCAATTTAGGTGAGCATTCGGATATATCTGGATGAAGTGCTAGCATGCCTAGGAAATTGAGTGGGAAAATAAGAATACATTTTAGTTTCATTATTGGGACATCTTTTCAAGTTGTTTTCCATGATGTTGCATGATGATGGCATATCAATTGACTATTATGGCCATTGAAGATGGGTAATCGATGGAAAATATTAGTTTGCATGAAGATATGGTTCTGGAACTTATTTCAATGCGTGCAAGTGACTGGAAGATTATCTATATCATAAACTCTATGAAACATTCTTTTGTTGTTTTCTAATAGAATTGTACAAGTGGTTGTCATCATATGCATCAAAGAAAATATGGAGTTATAGACCAAGGGTTTGGACGTAGGAAGAGTACCGACTTTTTTAATGTAGATAAACCTTGGATGCATGTTCTAGATCATTGGTGGGTTGTTGTTGTGGGAAGTTATACTTTGGAGTACGTCATGTCTACGTATTCTTGTCTGAAAGTTGCTGATTTTGAATTTTTACGCAAGCTTAGAGGATCTTACATCTGTGCTATTCCTTTGGAAATTAATATCTTTATGGTGGTGTTGAGTTTAGAGTGCCTACCTATGGATAGCTAAACATACCACCACATTTATGGGAAGGAGAAGATGTGGTGAAAGATGGCAGACCTTGTGGTAGAAAGGTAGAGAGAAGAAATACAACTTAGATATAATGAAGTGCAAGAAAGGGAGATGGAAAGAGAAGTTGCAGAGTCAATGACATTGAGGGAAGATATGGCTCATCAAGGATTTGGCACTCTCATGGAAGATGATGATCGGAGTCAGTAACATCCTGGTTACCCCAATATTGGGAAACCGTAGTAGATAATCCCCTTCGGGTTATTATGAGATCACATCGAGAGGAGGAAATATTGAGGACTATGAGTGTGCATCTGATCCCACTTGGCGACCTAGCCCTTGTGCTTGGTGTTCTAGTTCCAGAAGTAATCATTGATAAGTAGATGAGTATAAGTAATCTAGTAGCTTCAGGTAGATATCATTTTAATTTTAATACAAAAGTGCATCAAACAACACATACACCTATGGTAGCATAGACATCATCCTTATGTTTAGAGGCCCAATTGGAGGAATATTTTCTTGCATGTCATCTGGATAGAGTGTGGGCACACAGAACATTGGAAACATGTTTGGAAGTACTACAACTTTACAAAATGTGGGAGTTCAGTTTAGTACTACATTTGGGACACAAGGAAGTAGATCCACTGGTCATATGCCCATTGTTGGAGGATCATATTGATTAGGAGGGTTAGAATCAAGTGGATCAGGTGGTTCTGGAGGTGGAGGAAATACTGGTGGTGGTTCATGTTCTAGATGTGGAGGACATGGCCCACATCACCAGCAAACCCTACATCAACCTCAACAAGTTTACTATGAATTTTCTCTCCACTTTCAAGAATATAGAGGAATCAAAGATGTTGTAGATCATGTGCACAAGTGTGAGCTACTATGGTGTGCTAAAGGAATCACTACTTCAAATAGGAAGGTGAGTTACTTTTCTACTACTATTCAAGGGCACATGCATACTTGGTAAAGAAAGTATGACTGCATCGATTGCACTTTGGATTATGATGCTTTTTTTTCTACATTTTAAACTAATTTCCATAGTCCATAATTTGAATATAAAAGTATCAGTGCACTTAAAGACATTAAGAAGGGTTTATCGAAAAGTTCTCGGGAATATGATGCACATTTTAAAACTTTATTGTCAAAGTTTTCTTATGACATACATCCTAGAAACATGCACAATGGTTTGTTGGTGGATTGTTGACTCCATTTAGAAGGGCACTATCTCATAAGACCTTTGTGGATCCCCACGATGATTCAAGAACTTGATTACGCACACCGAGGTAGTTAGAAGTATAGATGCCAAATTAAGTCCATTCTTAGAAGCATAGATTACAACCATGACAAAATAGTTGGAGGATCTCTCTGCTAATTCATCTCATGAGATGTGCAATGGGATATGGTGTACATTTGTGAGGTTAAATTACACACTAAAGATAGTTTTCCTCACAAGTTGGTGTGTGTCATGTTGTTAGATTGAGATATTTTTGTTTAGACTCATGACACCATTTACACAATCCATAAGAACATGTCTTGATTGATCATATCACATGAATCCATAGAAATTGAATGTGTGTTAGACTAGTGTAGTAGGTGGATATAAGGAACAAGGAGAAGAACATAATGAAGGGCATAATAATGGGGATAACAGGTATAGAGGATTTCATGGAGGATATAGAGGTTGATGTCGCAGAAAGTGGTACATGAGGATTTCCTATAGGAACTTGTTATAATTTTGGATATCTTGATCATTATCAATGCAAGTGCCCTTAGAATGCGGTTTTCTCATGGTGTGGAAAAAACACAAATTTGAAGAATGTATAGACTTGTGTGAGCATATGAGCAAGAAACACAAGAAAGACAAGGGTGTAACTATGATTAAGACACAATGCACATATGGAGATCAATGGATGCCAAACTTTGGGCTTAAATATGAATTACAACCCATATTAGTTACTACACGTGTTGAGTATTCACACACACATGAACATCTGAATTATAAGCCAACTATAAAAATTAAGAGGTGATAAATGCAAAGTATCTTAGTGCTACACATCAAAAAGAAGTTTACTAGGAGACTATGGGAATTATTAGGGATTTGTAAGGAGAGATTCAAATTTTGAAGGAACATGCACGTGTGATGGAATGAGAATTTTTCTTAACCTCCATCATAAGGACATAGATGATTTAAAAGAGGTATCTCTAGTGTTACACCAAGAGAACGTGATCCGTTTGTTAGGAGAATGCTTAAGAGAGAAAGTACCTCGCACGGGTAATGAGCACGAGAGGCGATTCTTCATGCAAGTCTACCTCCCCAAAATCATTAGTATGATAAGGAGATTACACTGAATGCAGTCATAGATGGATGGATTATAAGAAACATTTTCATAGATATAGGTGTGGAAGTTAATTTACTCACATTGGATGCATGGAATCAGATGGGAAGACCACCTTTGTAGCCTACTTCAAATATATTATATATGGAAAATAGAACTAGATCCATGTCACTTGGAGTAATTAAGGATATGATTATTATGATTCATTGAGAAAATTTTACTGGGGAATTTGAAGTATTGGAGGTAGCTCAAGTAGACGACTTCCTAGCGTTACTTAGGAGCCCCTAGTGTTATGTGAATAATGAGGATTTACGCTTCAACAAGGGTCACATTATCTTTGAGAACAAGGAAGAGTGCATTATTATACCTTTGACATATGGAAAGGATGCTCCGTATTTTTAACCTTTGAGTGAAGAGGAATTGAACAAGATATATGCACACACAATTAGAGATCCTGAGGTAACTGAGCCATCTAAGGAAGGAGTTATATAGTGGGATGGTGCTCATTAGGATAGTGATAACACAAGTATTTATTATGATAACTAGGCACATGTAATGTATGAAGTAGTTGGGTGAGAGGTTAAGAACACAATTAATCGCATGATCGGGATGCACATGCTTAGGTACTTAAGTTATAACCAGGTCCCTCATTACAATAGTGAGGGGAACCCTAATTTATTTATGGATGTCATGGAAGCACAGTGGAAGGATGAGGGTGATAGAACAAATATGTTAGTATATACTTTGTGTAGGATAGCATCACATTAGTGGGATACACACAGAGACAACCTATTAGAATGATGAGAGGTGAGAATCACCTTTTCTAATTGATTTATTTAGAGCAATGTACCTTCATAGATATTAAAATTTCATGGGAACTCCTCTACTTCACACCATGTTTAGAATTGTGAGATACTTTGGATGGAGGGGCAGGAGGCCTTGCCACCATAACTATGGGTGCATAAGTTCTACTCTACTTTAGGAGGTTGTGTGTGTGCATGGTATGTTCATGTAGAATTGATAAGAGAAACAGTTAATTGGAAGGAGATGACCTCATGTATGATTCATACTTTTGATTACTTTTCTACTAAACCTTCGGTCAATGAAGCACTATAGATTATGAAGCACTTTAATTTTAGAGATATCACGAGGGATAAATAAATTTTGATAGATATGTTTGGAGACTTGGATCTAGAGGCATTCCTTAACCCTTAAGAGATTGAGGAAGAAGAAATGGTATGTGTCTCAGGAAGTGAAGGAAAATTGTAAAATGGTATTGTTGTTAAATGATGATTGTAATAACTCGGATGTTAACCACACTAAACATATGTGTGAGGTGAGGGACACCACATATGAAAAGGTGTGTGTGTATCATGAGACTATCAAAAAAGAAGGTTAACATTGGAACAAATGTTGAGCCTAAAGAGGCCATTATTGGAAACTACTAGTTGGAGCAAGAAGTGGCTAAGATTATTGAAATCTTGTGTGACTTTGAGGAATTTTTTGTGCAAGGTTATCATGAATTAAAAGGAATACACCCTTATTTAGGTGAGATGAGAATCAAACTTAAAGAAGGTGTGTGCCTGATTAGGAAGAGGCCATACAAGATGAATCCTAATCTGTACATTAAGGTAAAGGAAGAAATTGATAAAATTATCAAGTCCGGTATAATTGAGCCCATTGAGGAATCAATGGGTTAGTCTCATGGTAATCAATATTAAAAATTATGGGAGGATAATGATCTGTGTGGACTACATAGAATTAAATGCTTTATGTGTTATTGATCATTTTCCCACCCCATTTACAGAGGATATCCTTAAAGGAGTTGTAGGCGCGAGATATAGTATTTTACAGATAGGTTTTCTAGATATAATCAAGTGCTCATAGTGAAGGAAGTTTAGGAAAATACAACGTTTACCACCAAGTGGGGAAATTTTGCACACAGTAACGCCATTTGGAATGAAAAATGTGCTAGCGGTATTCTCGTGCATTGTTGTGCAGGATTTTTAGGATTTCATTCATGAGTTTTTATAGGTATATCTAGATGATTGGAAAGTGTATGGTTTGGTTAAGGATCATTGTGACAAATATAGGCTTATGTTCTAGAGGTGCAGGTAGTTGATCATATCTCTAAACATTAAGAAATGTATCTTTGCAAAACCTTTTGGCACTTTTCTGGGGCATATTATTTGTAAGGAAGGGTTGTTGGTGGACCTAACCAAGGTCTCTATGACATTGGGTTTGGAGGAACCTAACAATCAGAGTGAAGTGCGTGGATTTATGGGCTATGTCATGCCCCGCCTCAGGACAATGGAATCAAAACCAGAAATTACTAAAAATTTGGGATATATTTTTTTTAAAGTAGACAATAAGTATTAATGCTCTGTTTAACCCCTTTCCCGTTAATGATTAGTTTATATTAATTATTAACTTATCTGAAATTAAAAGACACTAGCCCAATAACAAATTAGTTATTTTATTCTCCTATGTATTTTCTAGGGTCACAAACTTAAGTTTACATCCTTCTACTATAATTAATTTTCCCCCTTTTTATTAATTTTTCCACACACCACAAAAAATTATTTTCCCATTCCCACTTTAAATCCCATGACTAAAAGAAAGTGTGTAGGGTCACTTATGGACCCTAGGATTGAACCAATCTTGGCCCTTGATCTCCTTTTGCCCTAAAGTTGACCTAACTCAACTTTATCTTCTCCTTCCCTCTCACTTGGTTTTTCATTTGCTTTTTCCTTTATTTTTTATTTTTTGTTGTGTAGGTTGAGGAGCTATGGAGGCTTACTAACATGGAGTTTTTTTTTTAAATGTATATGTATGTATAAATAAATAAATAAATAAATAAATACACACAAACACACACACACACACACACACACACACACACACACACACACACACACACATACCTTATATACCTTATTAAAACCCAAAAAAAAAAAAAGTGTTTTAGGCGAGACCAAAGCAATGAACAACCCACATTATTTTTGTTTTCCTTTGTGTATGCAGGTGGGGGAAGTGAGAGGGGTGAGGGAGGTGGAAAGGAGGGTGCTACGTAGAAGTGGTAAGGGGAAGTAAGGGGAAAGGACAACAGAGGGGAGGACCACGGGTGGATGGGGAGCGGGCGGCGGACGGGGGGCGACACCGGGCGTGGAAATGGTGGCGAGAGGGAAACAACGGCGAGGGGGAGACGAGGGGAAAATGACAAGGAGACAACAACGGCAGATGGGGGACAATGTGGGGCGGTGGATGGAGGGTGTACACGGGGTGGGGAGGGGTTCAACCCTCCCCAATCCCTTTATTTGTTTATTATTTTAATTTTTTTAGAAATATTAATTCGTTTTATAATATTAATTTTATATATAATAGTTTATATATATGTGTATGTTACTGATCTGATAAGAATGATAAGATATTTCCATTATATTATTTTATAATATAAACTCATATAAATAACATAAAACAATGTAAGCAACTATAATGTTATATTAAAATAAATAACTATATTAAATATTCATGTACAAGTAAAGAAGAAAAATAATTCCAAGTTGTAAAATGTCAGATTTCTATTTGCTAACTTAGTGACTTATGGAACCTAAAATTTCCCAATATCTAGTTTTGTTAAAATGAGTTATTTCTGAGATAAAAAAGGAAACAAGGTTATTTAATGAGTATTAAATAGAGATTAAAACTTAGTGAGGAAGAATACACATTCATATTGGTTTTCCTTATACAATCCATCCATAAGTGTTTACATAGAAATGAGGCAAAACCAATTTCATTCTATACAATAACGTTACAAAAATTTATAAGATGTGTTGCAAAGGGGAATAATGTTTCCATTCAATGTGAAATCCTAAATCTTCCTATTGGACAATCTTCTCTTTTCAAAGGTAGTAACTAAATAAATATTTCAGATTTTTAACAAGAGGGATACTCAACATGGAGTGTATATATATGTTCAAAAGAAAGACATATTCCCAATCTATACATTTTCTTTTCAAAAAGGAGATTACAATCAAATTTTCATATTAAAGAAAACCACTATTACAATATTTCTTTTCTTTTCAAGGATTGAAGCTCACATATACAAATATATCCAAATACATAACTACTCAAGAAGGTTTATTACAAGATTCTTTGCAAGCTTGAAGAGAGAGATTGCTCAAGTAAACCTACTCTAGTTTAAAAGTAATTTTCAAATACAAAAAGGAGGTTTTACAACAAATGAAGTTTCCACCAAGCCATATCCAAAAGAGATACAAAGAGGTAATGTCCACAAAGAGAGAGAAGATGCCAAAGGAACTCCAACTACCACCAACTTCCATCATGAGATCCAACTTTAAATGCCTTCAAAGAATTTAAACAATGAGAAGAAGCTTGTTTTACCACCAAACCATAGGCATTATTACATGCCTTTCCAAGGTTGGAATGCATGCTAGCCTCCCCCAAGCCCATGGGAAAGAGGACAACTATCCACAACTATGCACAAGAGTGAGGGTGAACACACAACATTACATCCACACAAAAATAAGACAAATATCCAAAACAAGACTCTAAATTTGTAAAGATGAAAAGGAGGAGAACCCAAGTTCTACCTCTAAAATGGGGAAGAGAAGAAAGTTCTCCAAAATTTGTAACCATCATTAATTGCACAAAACAAGATCTTCATACCCTCCTTATTTCTCCAAATTCATTCAAGCCCTCCTTATTTCTCCACCCTTTCACCAATCCTTCTTGGAAGGATTTTCAAACCCCAAAGGGGTTTCCTCACCAAGAATGGGGAAGGAGGTTCAAGCCAAATGACCCACCTTCCCCACCTCAAACCATTTGAGGGGAGTAACTAAATCCTACAAGGCTTGCCCATCAAGCCTATAAGGATTGAGAGGGAACATTCCCCTCTCTTCCCCCACAAACTCCAAAAATCCATCATGCCATATGATGGAGGGGGAAAAAAGAAGTAAACAATAAATAAATTCCACATGCAACAACAACATTTCCAAGTAAAAAAACTAACATCTAGTATGACATAAAACCACAAATAAGCTCAAGAAGCCTACCTCAAAAAAATCTCTCCAAATTCAATCTCTTCCACTTCTTGACCCAAGCAAACTCTAGCTCCAAATCCACAAGCCTCCAAGCAAAAGCTCCAAAAAAAAGTTCTCTTCTTTTCCCATGAGGGAGAATTTGAAGAGGAGAAAGAAAAAATCCTCACAAATGAGGGGGTGACATGTGTCACCCCTCTCTTCCTTCAAGGTCAAAGATGCCAAAGATAAAAGAGAGAAAGGATAAAATGACTTTTAGCCCTCTTCTCCCAAATTACCCACAATGATAACAAAAAAATCTTGTGCAACTTTTAACAAAGCACACTTATCCATACCCCTTACATGGATGTGACCAAAGGGAGGCAAAATGGGAGGGAAAACTCCCTCTAAGCCTTGGAAATAATCCCCCTACCTATTAGGTAGGGTCCAAGGGCCCATTTTCATGCTAAGGGAACTCCCAAACTAAAAAGGGGTCCCTAAAAATGCCTAAAATAACCCAATTTCGGGTTTGGAAAATTTGGGCACAAGGGTAGAGGGTGTGGGGCCCACCCAAGGCTTCACATGTGACTCTAAACACTTTTAATTAAGTATATCATTAAACAAATTCAAGACTTAATGTAAGTGGGGCCATTAATTTCCCCAAAACAAGTTTACAACACAAACTAAACACCCTAAGTAAAATTAATAATACAAGACGTATTACATTAAAAATGAGGGTCATCCATGGTGCCCAAAACAATAATTCTAATACTAAGGCCTCACACGATAAACACGACTAGGACTTAGCCCCGTGGACTACTTGTGTAAAGTTGCGTAGCTGGCCTAAATCCCACGTTCTCCTGTGACCTGTCACATGCACACTCATTACACACATTAAACACACCTGTCTCGATAAAATGTGAATTAACTACTAAATAAGATATCAATGAATTCTAAACTAACATATCATCTCTCTAGAATAAAAATGCGACAACGTGCACAATTATACACAATTCACCATAGGTTAGACATAATGATAAAGTGACATGTATCCATAGAATCCCAACATGTAACAAACTAATTATCCATCAATATAATTACATTCCAAAACAACATCATATCAATTAGTATCCATGACATCATAAGATAATGCGACAACATAATAATCAAGCTAAATTAGTGCTATACACCTAAATATCCATATATGTCTAATAAGATGAAATCTCCTAATGTAATGTCTAAAATATAACAAATCCCTACCGAAACATGTCTATGAGTAAATGAACAACAAGTAACTGAGCTATAAAAATGTGGGCACTACATCCCCCTCTACTAAAATTAGACTTCCTCCGAAAATCACTGAAAGAGATAGGGATATCTAGCCCTCAAAGGTGTCGCATCCTCCCAAGTAGTTGTTGTCTCATCGTATCGGTCCCACTGCACTCTAACCTAGTCCAAGTCTCGACCCCGAAGGGCCAACCTCTGGTGCTCTAGTATGTGTACGGGCTCCAGTCTCCAGTGTCCTCCGTTCTCTACCTATAATGCTGACCAATCCAAAACATGAGAAACATCTATAGATATATACATAGTACGAAACATGAAAAACATTGTGGCTTGTGCAAGGTGTGGTGGAAAAGCTAGGCGGTAGGAAACTGGACCAATGACCTCTAAAATATCAAAAGGCCCCACAAAATGAGGCAATATCTTAGAAGCCTTTCCATAGCAGATTGAACTTATGCAGATGAACTTCAAGAAGACTCACCCATTGAGAAGTGACGATCAATCCTCTTAGTGTCTACATATGCCTTCTGGCGTGCTCTAGCCTGCTCAAGGCACTTTGTCTAATCAGAACAACCTGCTGCTCTAAATCCTGTAGGTAAGCTGGTCCCAAAATAATCCTGTCATCTAGTCTGTCCCAACTCAAAGGTGTCCTGCAAGGTCATCCATACAAAGCCTAGTAAGGAGCCATACCAATGGAACTATGATAGCTATTGTTGTAGGCAAACTCATATAAATGTAAATAATCTTCCCACTTCTTCTACCATCACATACATCCTCAACATGTCCTCTAGCACCTGATTAACCCTCTCTGTCTGTCCATTTGTCTCTGGATGATAGGCTGAGCTGAAATTAATCTGAGTACTCGAGCGGTCTGAAAATAATTCCAGAAAACTGAAGTGTAGATGATATCCCTATCATTGATGATGGTCTTCAAAATCCCATGTAACCTAACAATGTCCTCCATAAATACTTTGGTGATGGCCTATGCATTATAGGTGACCTTGGTTGGTGAGAAATGCACAACCTTGGTCAACTTATCCATGGTGACCATAATGACATCATGATGATAAGAAGACATAGGGAGTTTGACTATGAAATCCATGGAGATCACATCCCATTTCCACTTGGGAATATCATGAGGATGTAAAAGTCTTACGGGATGAGAATGCTCTGCCTTGACCCTCTGGCACTCAAGGCAACGTGCAACAAAATCTGCTATGTCCCGTCAAAGACCTAGCCAATAATATAACTCCCTCGAGATCAACATGAATTTTCTTCACTCCTGGATACGCTACATAAGGGGATGGATGAGCTTCGTGATGATGAAGCTACACAGATCACCTAACTTAGACATGTAGATGCGCCTATGGAACCGAAGTAAACCATATGTCTCTAAAATACGCCCTGAATATCTGCCGTCTAATGAATCCTATGACTCCAACATTTGTCTAGTTCCCTCATAAAACTTGTCCTCTAGAAGGTGCTCAAGAATCCCGCCTCTCAAATCTGACTTCAGTGTCAATGAAGCAAGCACATGTCATCATCTACTAAGTGCATCTGCAACAACATTTTCATTTCCTTTCATATCTTTGTACCTCCATGTCATATTCACATAGGAACTCCATTCAACACCGTTGATGAGCATTGAGTTTTGGCGTGAGAAGATATGCTATAAGCTACGATGATCTATCCTCAAAATGAAAGGTCTACCCAAAAGGAAATGTCACCAATGCACAAGTACATGAACAACTACTGCAAGCTCCAAGTCATGAGTAGGGTAATTAAGCTTGTAGTCCTTGAGCTTACAAGACTTAAAGGCAATAACCTGATGCTCTGCGCATAAGAACTACTCCCAAACCCTCTAGTGATACATCAGTACAAACAAAAAAATCCTCTGTAGGGTCCAAAACTGCTAAGATGGGCACCGTGGTTAACCTTTCCTTAAGCAACTGAAAGGCCTACTCACACTTTTTGACCAATCAAACTTCTTCCCTTTCTCTGAAGAGAAGTAATAGGGTGAGAAATCATAGAAAAGTCCTGTACAAACCTGCGGTAATAGCCTACTAAACCCATAAAATTCCTCACCTCGATGAATCGATGTGGGTGCTAGCTTGATCCATAATAGCTTTGTATCTTAGAGGGATCTACTCGAGATACCCTCTCCTGATATTATATGACCCAAGTACTAAATCTCTGATTGAAAAGAAGCTACATTTTTCTAAGTTCCCATATAACTTCTGCTCTCTCAAAACCTAAAGTACCTACCTCAAATGCTCCTCGTGTTCCTCCTCAGAACGAGAATATATCAATATGTCATCAAGGAACACTAAGACAAAGTGATCTAGAAATGTCTTGAATACTCCATTCATGAGGCTCATGAAGATAGTTAGGGCATTAGTCAAACCAAATGGAACAACTGTGAACTCATAATGCCCATAACGTGTGCGAAACACTTGTCTTATGAATGTCTGCATCTAAAATGTGCAACTAATGGTACCTTGACTTGAGATCAATTTTTGAGAACACTCTAGCTCCCCACATCTGATCAAACAAGTCACAAATCCTAGGGAGTGGATAATGGTTCTTTATTGTGACTTTTTTCAGTTGTCTGAAGTCAACACAAAGCCTGAGAGAACCATCCTTCTTCACAAATATGACTGGCGCTCCCCAAGGAGATACACTAGGGAAAATGAGACCCTTATCTAACAACTCCTCTAACTGAATCTTGAGCTCATGAAGCTCGGAGTTGTCATCTGATAGGGTGCCCTAGAAACTGGTGCAGATCTAGGTACTAAATAAATGGTGAAATCCACCTCTCTGTGGGGTGGTAGCCCTGGAAGCTCACCTAGAAACACATCGGCATACTCCCTCAAAACTGCATGATCATCTAAGGGTGAATGCTCTAGAGTGCTCTCTAATTGATCACTGATGGTGATAGCAAACAACTAACATCCCTTACGCATGCTCCGCTTGAGTTGCTTAGCTGAGATCATGCACAAGGAGATAGGCCTCTGCATCCCTAATATCACAACTACACTCCCAAGATCATCCTAACACTCAATGACCTTAGTTCGATAATCCACCTTAGCTCGATGAGCCTTGAGCCAATCCATACCCAACACTACTTGATAGGATCCTAGAGGAATAACTCGGAGGTCAAGTGTAGTGGAGAAGGCTCCTAAATCAAGTACGTAACTCTCCACATATGAGTCCACGATGAGTTTAGCCCCAGAGGCCAACTCAACCTGCCAACTATCTAGTTACCTAGCCACCACTAGCCCACATTGGTCCACTATAGAAGGTGATATAAAAGAATCTAAAGCACTGAATAAAAAATTACTTGAGATAGAAATACCCTTGATAGTACATATCATCTCAATGATTGTGGCACGATGCTTGGCTTTGGCGGTTGTTAACCGCTACATAAACACGATGAGCACGTCCCACGTCACCCACAATATGCTTTGATCTAGAGGCCCTCTGTGTGTCCATGGTATTTGGTTTGTGCAGACACATGCACACATAGTGATCAAGAGACCCACAAATAAAACATCCTCCTGTACCCCTCTGAGATGGGGTCCCTCCTGTACTCTGGTGCACTGATCCTGTTGGTCCAACCCTAGCAGACTACTACGTGTGAGCTAGCTATACCTGCTGAGTACCCTACCTCCTATCCCTAGCTCCACCAAAACCTCCTCTAGTACCACCTCTCTGAAAGCTCTGAGTCTGTCTAGCCCTCTGCTGCTGGTGGCCATGATGTTGCGTCTGCTGCTGCGGGTGCGGTGGAGCCCTCATGGCTGTTGGTGGAGGCTAGAATCCTCCTCTAGGGGGTGGTGCTATACCCCATGACCTCTGACTTTGAAAGGCCTATATCATCTCCTAAAACTTGCTCTTATTTCTATCTCGGTGCTCCTATTCCTTGGTCCTGTTCTCCTTAGCTAAGTAGGCCTTCTCAATGGCCTTCTCAAGCGTGGGAGGAGATAAAATCCTAACCGATCTGCTATATTTACATTAAGGGCTTGAATAAACCTATTGACCTATAATTTCTCATCTTGCAGGTAGTCCACATACTACAAGAAGATCCAGAACCTGCTCTCATACTGCGCTACTATGCTAGATCCCTATCGTAAGTCGTGAAACTCATCGATCCTCTTCTGCACGAAATGCTCTGACATATAGCGAGCCCTGAATCACTCCTCGAACATCTCCTAGGTCACTGTCTCTCGAGTTAGATGGAGCTTCCGCTCCTCATTCCTCCACCAAACGCCTGCTACGTCTTGAAGGAGGTGTATGGCGAACCTTGCCTTGACATTGCTCTCGTAGGAGTGCAAGCCAAAGAAACTATCCAAGCTAAGGAGCCATGACTCAGCCCCAAAGCCATCTATAGAGCCGGTGTAGGTGGGTGGCTATAAGTGAAGAAGGTCTCTGATCACACTTCCTATATCTCGATCTTGGTGATGTAGTCCAATAGGTGAAAGGGGTCGCCTATCCCCAAATGGTCCCTCAAGACTGTGTGAGTGGCTACGACGGTACGAGGCTACCCTCTCGTGATGAATGGAAGGGCTATGTGACCTCTCCCACCTCGGTGTATCGTTATTTGGTGGCTCTGAATGTGCGTCCTCGCCTATCGGCTCCTCATCTCCCAACTGAATGTTCTCCTCTCTTGCCTCCTGTGGTGGTGGGAGACACTGCTTCTACAACGTTGATCAACCTGCCGAAGAGCCTTTAAGATCTGAGTCCCTAATTTGGGTGCCAGTGGTTCGGGCATAGGCGAGCCACATCCCAAACCCCTAACCGAGCATCATCTCATGGGTGCCATCCTGTGCACGAGGTGAGCGAAGAGGTTATTAAATTATAATTAAATGGTTGTGGAATTTTTTTATAATTATTTTATTTATTTATTTACTTTAATGTTATTACAAATATTGTTAACTAGTTGATTGATTACCCAGAGTGTCCACATGTGTGAACCTCTGCTCTGATACCAAATGTCATGCCCCGCCTTGGGACAACGGAATCAAAACCAGATATTACTAAAAATTTGGGATATATTTTTTTTTAAAGTAGACAATAAGTATTAATGCTCTGTTTAACCCCTTTCCGTTAATGATTAGTTTATATTAATTATTAACTTATCTGAAATTAAAAGACACTAGCCCAATAACAAATTAGTTATTTTATTCTCCTATGTATTTTCTAGGGTCACAAACTTAAGTTTACATCCTTCTACTATAATTAATTTTCCCCCTTTTTATTAATTTTACCACACACCACAAAAGTTATTTTCCCATTCCCACTTTAAATCCCATGACTAAAAGAAAGTGTGTAGGGTCACTTATGGACCCTAGGATTGAACCAATCTTGGCCCTTGATCTCCTTTTTGCCCTAAAGTTGACCTACCTCAACTTTATCTTCTCCTTCCCTCTCACTTGGTTTTTCATTTGCTTTTTCCTTTATTTTTATTTTTTGCCATTTGTGTGCGAGGTTGAGGAGCTATGGAGGCTTACTTACATGGATTTTTTTTCCCCGTTTATGTATGTATATATAGATATATATAAATGTATATATATCTATATATTTATACATATATTTATACCTTATTAAAACCAAAAAAATAGTGTTTTAGGAGCTGATTGAAGCAATGAACAACCCGTAGTTTTTTTTTTTTTCCTGTGTGTACGTAGGGGGGAAAGTGAGAGGGGTTAAGGAGGTGGAAAGGAGGGGTGTTGTGTAGGAGGCGGGGCAGGGGCAGCAAGGGGAAAGGACAACGGAGGAGGACCGTGGGTGGATGGGGGAACAAGCGGTGGATAGGGGACGACATCGGGCGTGGCAATGGTGGTAGAGGGAAACAATGGCGGGGGAGACGAGGGGAAAATGACAAGGGAGATGGCATCGGCGGATGGGGGATAGTGTGGGGCAGCAGATGGAGGGTGTACGGGGGGGGGGGAGGGGTTCGGCCCTCCCCAATCCCATTTTTTGTTTATTATTTTAATTTTTTTTAGAAATATTAATTTGTTTTATAATATTACTTTTATATATAATAGTTTATATATATATATATATATATATATATATATATATGTATGTATGTATGTATGTATATGTTACAACTCGATAAGAATGATAAGATATTTCCATTATATTACTTTATAATATAAACTCATATAAATAACATAAAACAATGTAAGCAACTATAATGTTATATTAAAATAAATAACTAAATAAAATATTCATGTACAAGTAAAGAAGAAAAATTATTCCAAGTAAAATGTGAGATTTCTATTTGCTAACTTAGTGACTTAAGGAACCTAAAATTTCCCAATAACTAGTTTTGTTAAAATGAGTTATTTTTGAGATAAAAGAAGGAAACAAGGTTATTTAATGAGTATTAAATAGAGATTAAAACTTGGTGAGGAAGAATACACATTCATATTGGTTTTCCTTATAAAATCCATCCATAAGTGTTTACATAGAGATGAGGCAAAACCAATTTCATTCTATACAATAATGTTACAAAAATTTATAAGATGTGTTACAAGGGGAATAATGCTTCCATTCAATGTGAAATCCTAAATCTTCATGTTGGACAATCTTCTCTTTTCAAAGGTAGTAAGTAGATAAATATTTCAGAATTTTAACGAGAGGGATACTCAACATGGAGTGCATATATATGTTCAAAAGAAAGACATATTCCCAATCTATACATTTTCTTTTCAAAAAAGGAGATTACAATCAATTTTTTCATATTAAAGAAAACCACTATTACAATATTTGTTTTCTTTTCAAGGATTGAAGCTCACATATACAAATATATCCAAATACATAACTACTCAAGAAGGTTTATTACAAGATTCTTTGCAAGCTTGAAGAGAGAGATTGCTCAAGTAAACCTACTCTAGTTTAAAAGTAATTTTCAAATACAAAAAGGAAGTTTTAAAACAAATGAAGTTTCCACCAAGCCATATCCAAAAGAGATACAAAGAGGTAATGTCCACAAAGAGAGAGAAGATGCCAAAGGAACTCCAACTACCACCAACTTCCATCATGAGATCCAACTTTAAATGCCTTCAAGGAATCCAAACAAGGAGAAGAAGCTTGTTTTACCACCCAACCATAGGCATCATTACATGCCTATCCAAGGTTGGAATGCATGCTTTAGCCTCCCCCCGAAGCCCATGGGAAAGATGACAAATATCCATAACTATGTACAAGAGAGAGGGTGAACACACAACATTACATCCACACAAAAATAAGACAAATAACCAAAACAAGACTCCAAATTTGTAAAGATGAAAAGGAGGAGAACCCAAGTTCTACCTCTAAAATGGGGAAGAGAAGAAAGTTCTCCAAAAGTTGTAACCATCATTAATTGCACAAAACAAGATCTTCATACCCTCCTTATTTCTCCAAATTCATTCAAGCCCTCCTTATTTCTCCACCCTTTCACCAATCCTTCTTGGAAGGATTTTCAAACCCCAAAGGGGTTTCCTCACCAAGAATGGGGAAGGAGGTTCAAGCCAAATGACCCACCTTCCCCACCTCAAACCATTTGAGGGGAGTAACTAAATCCTACAAGGCTTTCCCATCAAGCCTATAAGGATTGAGAGGGAAAATTCCCCTCTCTTCCCCCACAAACTCCAAAACTCCATCATGCCATATGATGGAGGGAGCAAAAACAAGTAAACAATAAATAAAATCCACATGCAACAACAACATTTCCAAGTAAACAAAACTAACATCTAGTATGACATAAAACCACAAATAAGCTCAAGAAGCCTACCTCAAAAAATAGCTCTCCAAATTCAATCTCTTCCACTTCTTGACCCAAGCAAACTCTAGCTCCAAAAAAAAAAAAAAGTTCTCTTCTTTTCCCATGAGGGAGAATTTGAAGGGGAGCAAGCAAAAATTCCACAAATGAAGGGGTGACATGTGTCACCCTCTCTTCTTCAAGGTCAAAGATGCCAAAGATAAAAGAGAGAAAGGATAAAATGAATTTTAACCCTCTTCTCCCAAATTACCTACAATGATAACAAAACAAATCTTGTGCAACTTTAACAAAGCACACTTATCCATACCCCCTTACATGGATGTGACCAAAGGGGGCAAAATGGGAGGGAAAACTCCCTGTAAGCCTTGGAAATAAGCCCCCTACCTATTAGGTAGGTTCCAAGGGCCCATTTTAATGCTAAGGGAACTCCCAAACTCAAAAGGGGTCCCTAAAAATGCCTAAAATAACCCAATTTCGGGTTTGGCAAATTTGGGCACAAGGGTAGAGGGTGTGGGGCCCACCCAAGGCTTCACATGTGACCATAAACCCTTTTATTTAAGTACATCATTAAACAAATTCAAGACTTAATGTAAGTGGGGCAATTAATTTCCCCAAAACAAGTTTACAACACAAACTAAACACCCTAAGAAAAATTAATAATACAATACATATTACATTACAAATGAAGGTCACCCATGGTGCCCAAAACAATAATTCTAATACTAAGGCCTTACACAATAAACATGGCTAGGACTTAGCCCGGTGGGCTACTTGTGCAAAGTTGCGTATTTGGCCTTTGAATCCTACATTCTCCTGTGACCTGTCACCTACACACTCATTGAACACATTAAACACACCTGTCCCGATAAAATGTGAATTAACTACTAAATAAGATATCAATGAATTCTAAACTAACATATGATCTCTCCGGAATCGAAATGCGATAACGTGTACAATTATACACAATTCACCATAGGTTACACATAATGATAAAGTGGCATGTATCCATAGAATCCCAACATGCAACAAACTTAGTATCCATCAATATAATTGCATCCCAACACAAAATCATATCAATTAGTATCCTTGACATCATAAGATAATGCGAAAACATAATAATCAAGCTAAATTGGCGCTATAAGCCTAAATCTCCATACATGTCTAATAAGATCAAATCTCCTAATGTAATGTCCAAAATATAGCAAATCCCCGCTGAAACATGTCTATGAGTAAATGAACAACAAGTAACTAAGCTTATAAAAATTTGGGCACTACAGGACATATAGGTTATTACCATAAATTTGTTAAGGGATATGAAAAGATTATCACACCCTAGAATAACTGCTAAAATCTAAAGAAAAAAATTTATTGGGGTTACGTGCAATAGTAGGCATTTGAAACACTAAAGAAAAGGAGGACTACTTGCACTATTTTTTGCTTTTCTTCATGGGAAAAACCATTTCATGCTCATGTTGATGCTTCAGTAATTTCGATTAGCGTAGTATTAGCACAACCAAGAGAAGAATTGTGGACCACCCTATTTTTTTTTGCAAGTAGGAATTTGACACTAGGTGAACATAATTATACAACTACTGAGTGCGAGGTTTTTCCATGATTTACACACTACACAAGTTTAGACAATACTTATTGACAACACCATTTATCTTCTTTATAGATCATATAGCAATTAAGTATTTGGTCAACAAACTTGTTTTGCAAGGGAACATTTGCAAGTGGATACTACTATTTCGAAGTTTCATTTTATAGTGATTGTAAAACTAGGAAAAAGTAATTCAAGGCCTAACCATTTGTCAAGAATCAATTCTGGTGAGGATGCATAGAGATTGAGGACATAATGCAAGATGCATATCTTTTCGATTAAATTGCGTGCCCACTAAACTAGAGGAAATTTTAGTATTCTTGCACATTAGACAGTGCATGAGGGAATGAAGACCTTAGAAGAAGAAACTTGCAATACGCATGACACCTTACCATTTGATAGATGGAGATTTATATAAGCTAGGTCATGATGAAGTTTTACATCGGTGTGTTCTAGAGCATGAACGTAAGGATATTATGGAATAAGATCATGGTGTAATTGGAGGAGGTCTTTATGAAGGCTATGCCACCGCACACAAGATTATTTTTTTCGGCATTGGGTGGGAAACTTTTTACAAAGATACTAAATATTATTTCAAGGTGTGTGACCACTTTCAGCACCTTGGGAATCCTAGAACTAGAGATGAGATGCCTTTGAGGCCTCTTCTAAGTGTTAATACTTTTGAGAAATGGGCGATTGAATTTGTAGGTCCTATTTCCCCACCTACACATAGATCGACACACTATATTTTAACTGTACAAATTATCTCAAACAATGGGCAAAAGAATCTCCTACTAAGGATTTCACAAAGATCTACATTAGCGATAAATTTATGGGAGAACATTATCAGCATATATGGATGTCAATTGAGTTTAACAAGTGATAGGGGTGCTCATTTCTTGAATGAGACTATCAAGATTATTTTTGTTGAGTTCATGGTGGTACACCATAAGACAACACCTTATCACCCACATGCCAATGGTACTACTGAAGCTTTCAACAATATTATGGGATAAAAACTAAAAAAATCTATGATGTTGGGAGGAAGGACTGGGATGATAAAATATCTATTGTACATTGGGCATATAGGACAACATATAAAATGTTGAATAAAGTCACACCCTTTCAGGTTGGTGTTTGGTGCAAAGGTTGTATTGCATGTGGAGTTTTTATTGCCATCCATGTGTATTGTTTAGGCAAGAGGATTTTATGATGAACAAGTTTTTAAGGAATGCATAGATGAATTGATACGATTACGTGAGAGGTGCCCTATTACCCGATGGAGCCAAAAGATAGAAAAGGCCGGAAAAAAGCATGACATGATAGGAATACCAAGAATAAAACATTTGAGGTTGGAAAGATGGTTCTTTTATATGGTTCAAAGTTTGTCCACAACCTAGGGAAATTTAAATGCTATTAGTTGGGAACCTTTGTATTAATAAAGATACTTGATTTAGACACTTGTCACCACATGCTATGGATGACACTTTATTGGATGGTTACTTCAATGGGAGCAGGTTGAAGCCCTACTATAATTAAGTCTTCTTGGTGTTTGTAATAAGGCATTATTTCCACTTAGCTTAGATTTCCTTTTAACGCATTTATTTTATTGTGTTTCCTTTCATCATTGATATGCTTTGTCACTTTAGTGTATTATTTTGTTGTAATAAGCTTCTTTGCATGAACCAAGAGACGATTACTATATATTGGGTTCATGTATAGAGGACCATACATACTTTTAGTGTGGGGTGGGTTAGAAATAAATTATTGGTGTTATGATTCATATGTAGATTGGTGCACACAGGAAAAAGGTTACAAGTGCTTGACTTTAAGGTACTTAAGGAAATTTTCTCAGATCAAAGACTGCCCATAAAAGGATGAATGTGTAGTGTAACACAAGGTAGGAAATAGCATGGGAAACTACTTGGTATAAGGTGTGGTGGAAAGGTACTTCAGTGAAGGGAAGCGTGCAAAATGAGTTTTGTGGACAAGAAGTAGTGGATGTGCCAAAAGGTTATGACTAGGGTGGAGAAGAATACGACATGAAGTGTGGTAGAGAAAAATACCGGAATTAATGTTTTGTATGGTTGTGGGTGAAGATAAATTAATGTGGAAAATTTTGAAAAAACTATAAAAGAGGTGTTTGCGGTGTTATTTTACCTTGCATACTTTGAGTTTTCAAACTGATAAGTGTGATCAAAAGTGTAAAAAAGTGTGATGTGTGAGAGCAAGTAATAAAATTAGAAAAATAGGTGATATTAGGACACGACCGGATGAGAGCTCGATTAGAAGAGTGTTTGAGCTAGCGGGAGTGTTTAAAAAGAAATCTCACGAGTTTGGGTTTGGAGAAAATATATTTACAGCTAGGGCACATTAGGGCACATAGTGTTCTAAGTAATGGAGGAGACAGAGGTTTACAAAGGTAAAATGTCGTAAGATATTGGAAGTTTACAAAGAATTTTTTTATTCCAGCAATAAAAATGGCACCAAGGAGAGATGTGGCCATAGATAGGGAATTTCGATAGAGGATGTACCATACAAATGGTTTACAGAAATGGAGTTTCTGGAGGAGGTAATGAAAGGAGGATCATGGACATCTTAGTCGTGACGAGCGTAAGATCAGTGACATCAATCAATACACTGAAAAAACCCTCAAGGATATCAAGGACAACACCATCTTGGAGACTAACATGAGGAGTAAATATGGGAAAAGGGTATATTATAACATGATTTACAAGTTGTTGGAGAGTATTGGAGTGATGCAATTATATGATTTTCCCTTCTTTGGAAAGCCAAAGTGATTATACCAATGGCTTATGTCTCAAGTCCATGAGGACTACTTCTATTTTTTTGGTAGAAGGACTAATATTACAACTAAGTTGATTGGGAAGATGACCAAATTTTATGACTCTGGATTAAAAATTGCCAGTGACCTTACTGATGACGATGGAGTATAGGAAATGGCCATCACATTTAAGTATCACGAGGAGGCCAAGATTTTAATATCAAAATATAGAAGATCGAGATATAAGGGTAGCTACACACCTAGTTAGTGGTAAGTTAGGCACCTCAAAGAGGTGGAAGGAAGTGAACAAGTGTTGGTTATATATCGCACATAAAATGGAAAACAAAACCTACTACAATATCACAAGATACATTGTAGAGAGCATTATGGAGGAAGTGCACATTCAGATAGACAAAGTTGAGAAGATTACTTAGGCTGATATATTAATCCTTATAGTATTTTGTGAAATCGGTGTGCCCAATGGGCCAAAGGACAAGATGTGGGTGTACCCAATGGAGAACAAGTCATCGGCAAAGAAATTTGTGAAGTTCACTTATTAAGGCACAATTTTTGGCACTTAAAAGTATCACTTAGATAAATGGTATAGAAGCTTACGCAATGTGTTTGAAGGAGAATGGTGCATCCCATAAGAGTTTCCAAGTGTTTTTGAGGGACAAGCCAAGTTTACATCCTACCAGCACTTCTATTTGGGTAGATTCTATATGAAGACTAGGGAGAAAATCCCTTGGTGTAAGTTTCCCTTTGCCTTTACATGTTATTTTAAGGATTCGGTGAACAGGTTGCATAATGTGCATAAGTTATAGTTTTATGTAGATAAGGTAGAAATAGATATTCACATTCTATGCAAAACTTATGTCTACCCCAATAAGGAGGCATATGTGGAAACAATGGAGTTTGATAATATTGATATCACTCCTGAAGTTCGGTTATACGGAAGATAAATCCCACCCACATATATGTCTACCTAAGGCCAAGGTTCAAGGATGGAAAGTATATTGTTGGTAAGGACTTGTCACTACCAGGTCCTCCTAAGGGAAAACAAACTGTAGGTGTGAAAATCTCACTCGAGGTTACACCTCCAAGGTAAGAGGAGAAGGAAGAAGTAAATATTGACCTCAACACGGAGGAAGGGGTAAAGGAGGATAGTACCGCACTGGACCATAGAATGAGATAGTTACTGAAAGGTGGCATAGGAATCTTGATGAGGGCGTTGGGACATCACGGCCGGTGAGAAGGTCACTGAGGATGCTACTCGTCAAACCGAGTCTGGAGTGAAGAAGAAGAGGTGAAAACTCAACATCCCCCTTAACAAAGTGATGAAGAAAAGACATCAAACGGAGATGCACATGGTAATGCTTTCCCACTTAGTACATAGGTGTGATAAGAAGAAGAACTCTAGATGAAGATATTCAACATGATACGAAGTACCCAACATGCATGAAGAGGAAAGTCAAGTTGCGGTGACACACGAAATAGAGAATAATTGAGAGGAGCAGATGGATAGAAATGAAGGCGGTTCGGGAGTAATGGGAAAAGGGATATTGTATGAAAAACAACATGTGGCCTTCACTGCACTAGACCTCCCGAGGTCATGTTGGGACAACCGATGTAGATTGATTGTATGGCTATGGGTAGTGAAATATAGTGAAAATGTGATATGTGGACGAAATATGTGGAAATGGGATGAACAAGCTATGAAGGAAAAATAATGTCCTCTACGCGCAATAGAGGGATATTCTCGTCAAGGAAAGAAAGGCCCTTCTAACTTTGAATGGGTGTAAGTGATGGGTCGAAAAGAATAGCCACACAAAGAATCCAATCAATGTTGAGCTCCATAAAAATCCTTTCTAATGGTTGTGGGATACGTGGAAAACCAACGGGTGCCTCGTAATGATGTCTAGACAAGGTCATGGAATAAACGAGAGAGATGTGGTTCCACTAGATCTAAATTTGATTGGATAGGGAAGTCTAGAACTCATAAGAATTGTTAGCTTTGATGTTAAGGATGTTCAATTGTGAGATAATATCATGTGGTAGTGGTAATGTTCGAAAAACCAGCACACACAAGACTGTGTCAATTTTTGTAAGTAGTTTAAGAACGTTCGATTGGGGACCCTAGGATCGCTACCGTATGTTCTTGGTTGTTGTGGTCCTTGAATGGTCATGTGTGCATTTGTGCAATTTTAATCTATGAAAGTAAATAACAAGATAATCTAAGTAAATAAAAGCTACACTATGTTTTTGTATTTTCCAATAAAAGAAATAAAGAAATAAATAAAAATCTAACTAATATTTTTGTATTTTCTAGAATAACAGAGGAAAATGAAGAAATGAAGAAATAAATTACCTCTAATTTAATTAACAAATCCTATTACAAATAAATAGTCGGATGTAACTATTTATCTGTGCAATAATATATTAAATCTATTCTAATTTAAATAAAGCTTTTTCCAATTAATAATTGTGGATTATCAAATCCTCTTCCTATCTCAGAGACATGGGAATATTTGAAGCTTCTGAGAATATTTTCTTCCCCTGCAACTTCCCAGATATAATATTAGAAGATTCAATAGAAACCACAATATTCAAATTTTTTTATTATCTATAGTGATATAGTAGTAAGCTTCCACTAGATATTATTCCCCCACAAATCCACATGGATAGGAAGGGAAGGATATATCACCAAAAAATTCTATAGAAAATGTGAGCTTCTTAGAAATGATCTAACTATTTTCAATAAATAAAATGATTTCTTCTACTCTAGTTGATAAATGTGTGTACATTCAGAGATAAATGAATAAATGAAGAAACTCAATAACAACCCCTAACATGGAATTACATAGCAGAGCCAATTCCAGTTGTGGTATCACTTTGTCCCCTCATTTATCTTTACTAATATTTTGTGTCCATATGAGTCCAGGGAATAGGGAATGTAGAGGAAGCAACAAGAAGAAAGTGTTGGATTAATGGCAACTTGATGGAAGTCTGGTTATAATACATGCGGAAGAAAAAGACAATGCAAGAACAGAGCTTGGTTGTGCAGTTTCTAGCAAGATTTTGGTAGCTCAAACAAGAAAGATACATAAAATAATCTCTGACGACAATTTGCTTGAGAAGAAGAGATGGATTTATAGAACACAAGTTGGGAAATGGTCTCAACCATTTGGCAAAATGGGGTGTCACATCATAACAAGAAAATGGAGTTTAACACTCAAACAACAATTAGAAGTGGAAGAGGAGGTTAATATGAATTAGTCAAGCTTAAAATCAACAAAATTGATAAAGAAATGTGCACTAGAGGTGAACTAGAGTGAGAAAACATGTGTCTAATTTACACCAAGAATTTTTGTCCAATTCGCATAGAATCGCCACCACATGCGAGTGGCGGTTATTATGTAACCGCACACATGAAGGGTGGAGGTTTTGTAACTAAAGGAAAACACTACTAGAAAGTCACGAGAAAAGTAGGAAATGGTTAAGGTAATCTAAGCTACAAATATACGCTGCAAAGAGGTAAAGGGTCTCAAACACCTTTACAAAATACATGAATCATCACTAGGGACTTTTGAACCATTTATGATAATGTAGCAAGTGAAAATTTGGGTGTGTACATATTTCCCCCATGGAGAATATTTTTAGCCATGAAGAGGCGTAAAGCATAGATTATGAGTATGGAGTTCCCGAAATGGGGAGTTATAAGTTATACCAGACAGAGCCCATGTGCTTTGAAGTGACATCATCCAAGCTCCCACTACCTACAAAATGTAAACAAGACTCAAGTGTAGATATATATGATATAGAAAAATAAACACTAAAAAAAAATGACATGCAAACTTACCATTTGCATGGGGATAGAAATATACCTACACCAATTATCTAGCCCTACAGAGCACCCACACTCAACATGAAGTTAAAACAAAAAAATATATCTAAAACCATTCATTTTCAAATTCATTTGTACTTTCCCTTATAAGCGATTTTAGAGCTTTGGATTGCATGAAACCATTTTGAGTGTGGGTATAGTGAAAAAAGAGTGTAACATTGTGATCATGGCCCCACGAGTGAGAGTTCCAATGGCTAGGTGAAAGGTTAGTATTTTGCATTTATTTATTTTAAACCTAAAATGTGAAAAATTGAAAAATATACACCTAGGGAGGGTAATTTTTACAAATATTCTAGTCAAAATGTTCCCTAGGGGGTCATCTAGGTGGGTCTTTCTTTTTATTATCAAAATGGTCACATTTTTGTGTTTTTTTGCATTTTTGGGTCAAAGGGGGAAACTTTTTCGTTCGCACGTGATTTGTTACCCTACGCGGGTGGCGGTTACCTGGTACCATGCCAATTACATAACCGCCGCTCTACATAGGGTAGCAGTTTTGTAATTGTCGAGGTAGTAAATTATTTTGAGTAACCTAAGTTATTTTTTTTTGGATTTTAAGTTGTTTTATATTGTTTTTATGAGCTTATATATCAAATCATGTTGCTAAATTTTTTTTTTTTCTTGTTTTGGTGAACACGAAGGACTTGTACATTCGTTGGAGTGAGCTAGAGAGTGTGATTGGATACACGCATTATTGATCAGTTGTCCTAGGAAGAGAGGGACGTATTACATAGAGTTGGCATATGGAGGATCTCTTAGATGCCATTGATAGCACCAGCCAACCACATACTATGTGATTTACTAAGCTACTATGATGTTGACCGAAAATACTTTCCGATTTATAAGTGTTCGAGGAGAGTGGACTATCACTCTTGAGGATGTTTATAATATTTGAGGTTTTCTGTGATAGGTAGACAATTAACATTAGAGAAAGGTTCTCTGGCTACATATAGAAATTGGGCATCATATATAGGGGATGATGGGGCATCCAATGTGGGCACTAAGCGGGGTATGCGGTTATTATCGATTTCCTACACACCTATCCCCACTCTCACGTAAGGTCATTATTGGTATTTTAGCTTAGCATTTGGTGGGAGACAAGAGCAGGGACAAGCTTTTGTATTATTGGGCTATTATTATCATGGCTATTGAGCAACACGGGAGGATCTTTTCTTAGGGTGTGGACATTATTAGGACCACATGCCATGTCTTATACCGCATTGTGAGGCTACGGGAAATCTATGATCCACCCTACTTTGGTGATGTGGTGGGTCTATGAGTGGTTTACCCCTATAAAAGGGGAGTTGGTATATTAGATCTAGGGGCTATCAGAGCTACCATATGAACAATTTTGACATTTCTTAGAGGGGTGCACCAGCCTGTTGCCACATTGACCACATATGACTTCATAGCGAGGACATACCATGATTTGGTGGGGATATGGGGTGAATACAAGACTATTCTACTTGCTTGTGGTGGTGCAAGGTAGTTAGTGGACAAGAGATCTAGGGTGGAGGTAAACCTTGCAGATAGAGTCCCTCAATAGTTGGGCTATGATATAATGATACATTCCCTATCCTCTCTTCTATTTACCATAGGATTAGAGAGGCACAAGCTAGCCCTAGGGGCTAACTTGATTGGATAGTTGTGACTCCTTGGGTCCCTATTAGTGTGGAGAAGATCTTATTACTAGAGCACCAACAGCCCTCCTTCTAATTGAGGCCACACCCACTCACAAAGTGAGGAGGAGGAGGAGGAGGAGGCTCATACGGATTCAAGAACAGAGCTTGAGGGCCGGACACAGTGAGGAAAAAATCGGGAGGTAGGAGGGAAGATCATGAAGAGGAGGATGATCGTGACAAAGAGTGGTGGTTCATAGAGGATATCTCTATGGTAGAGAGAGTGGAGGCGGAGGAAGAGAGGGAGACTCTTATTTTAAAGGACCATATTTCTCAATAGGGAGGCGATGATGAAATTTTTTTTTGGGTCAAGCACATCACACTAGGAGAAGATTAGGCTCAACGAGAGGCTTGCAGGCAACTCCACCACCACTAGATGCTTATAGATACTATTCTCTCAACCTCATTAGCTAGAATTGTTAGTAAGTTACACATTGTGCTTCTTTTTGGTTTTTAATTTTTTTCTAACTCGCCATCATTTAATTTATCTTACATCCACTGCGCTGATGGATGGCATAATTTTATTTGCAAGATCAAGGTTGATATACTACTCATCCCTATGGGGAAGGCACAAGATGATTTGTTTAGAAATTTGGGGCAGCTGATGTAGTTTGGCCACCACATTGACATTTTTACGCCACTTTGGAGAGTCATGGAGATTTTCTCTAAGATGGGTAGTCGAGCTCGCTCCATTCTATTTAGCACATAGGATGGAGAGGTATATCCTCTCCCGTAGCGAGGCCATGACTAATGGTATATCACACAGTCACTCTACCCACTCTATGTATGGAGGCTCCCATTCACATAGTAGGATCCGTAGCAGATTCCTAGCCACATGTACCCTCTTAGGGATAGGCAACATGCCTTTATTTCTTTGATGTCATTTTGTGAGACATGTTTATGACTTTTTTAAATTTTCATGCTCATTGTGATCGTTTTGACCACACCTAGATAGTGATGGAATTGTATACAAACTTGACTTATTATGGATATATATATATATATATATATATATATACATTTATTTTGTTTCAGTCATTCTTGCATAAGAGTTGACTCATTGATGGTTTATCTCACTTGTGTACTCTTAGATGCTCATAATTTCTGATGTTTTTATATTCTTTTTGGATGCATGCTATGGATGATGATATGCTAATAGAATGATTTTTTTGTTGTTTTGTTTTATATGATGCTAATGTAAACACAATGTAATGTTGAAACTTTGGTTTTTCAAGAAATATTTAACACTTCTTGTTTGGTTGGCAAAATGTGATGAATATGGTATGATAATAAAATTAACTCACTCCACTTCTAACCCCATGCAACTAGTAAGATGCAAGGGCTCAACATCGAGAGCCATAAGGGATGTGAGTTGTATGATTTTGATAAATGGAAGTGGTGAGAGAAAGACAAGATTTTGATAGAAATCCAATTAGAAACCTACAACCTAACTCCACACACAGTTTACTACATAGTCTAGAATGTGATTTTCTTGCAATTTTATCTATACTTAGACCCATAGATGGCCTCTTGATTTAAAAAATATAGTTTTAAAGGCTTTAACTCCTTTGGAACATACACATATAATTCACTTTCTTGGGATTTATGATTTCAAAGAACTTTTTATTGAATGAATTGCTTACAACTTACTAACTTATTTGAAGAGACCCCCTATACCTTGCCCCATGCTACCAGTAAGAATCATGGGCTCATCACCGAAGACAAGGCATAGGTGAGTAAGGAACTTCCCTCCTTTCCCAATATCACATCACCAGTAAGAAATGTGGGCTCATCACCAAAGAATGGTGGGGCAAAGAAGTGTGGTTTTATTTGTAAATGAAATATTTTTACATTTATTTGATTTGACTTATATCATTTTTATTTTAAACTTTGAGTTGTGCTTTTGGGAGGGAGAACTTACCCTTATTTGGTAAGATGCGAGGATCAACACCAAAGGCTAAGATAGGTGAACAAGAAATCTGGGTAAAAATGTTTAGAATGCTTTTTCTACCAAAGAGGTTTTTCTGGGAGAGATATGACACCAAGAAGCTTCTATAATAGACTATGGGAAAAGACACCTATGCTAGAAGAAAACTATGAGTAGAACCAAGTATATAAGCCTTAGTAGGATTAGTGTTAAAAAAATTGTATCTTGTTAAACTGATGAAATGATTAGAAATTTAGGTGATAATATTTTGGTAATTTGAAGAAATGTGATTGAAAGTTTTGCCAATATTTTTAGAATTTTTGAAACTTTCCTAAAAGATAAGTTTCTTTACTATAATTTTACAAAGTGATCTCGGAAATGAAATGTAATGTGGATGAAATAGTGTACATGTGGAAATGTAGATGGATCATGTGTAGTAATGTTTCAAGTGAAGTGAATTGACATATATTCCAAATTCCTCACCCTCTAAAGTACATAGGTGACATGCCCCATTCTCATATTCCTTCATGACTCGATATGGGCCCAACCACTTGGGCCTGAACTTCCTTCCTTCACCGGTTTTCTTGTCTATCTGGATGTCAAGTCTTAATACCAGATCTCCAATGAATATTTCACATTCATATACCTTCTTACTGTATCTTGTCATCACATCTAGTCGGTGTAAGCTCTATGGTGCACCTCATCTATGAGTTGAGCTTCATTGTGGGTTTCTAGCTCAATGAGTCATGTTTCGCGATATCCTTCTTCTCCTAAGATTCCTTATAATGATATCTAGAGACTGGGTATCTCAACTTCAAGTGGTAAAACCACTTCCAAACCGAATACTAAGGAATATGGGGTTTCCCCGTTAGCATTCTTACTAATGTTCTATAGGCCCACAAGGCCAAAAATAGCTTTAAATGCTAATTGCACTTGTTCTCCTTAAAATTTTTCAGGAGGATGGACTTTAACATCTTATTAGTTGCCTCAGCTTGTCCATTGGCTTGAGGGTAGTATAGAGAGGCAGTGTGGTGTTTTATCTTGATTTTTTCACACAACTCATGTACCTCTTCATTTTTAAATGACATGACATTATCGAAGATAATGGCCTATGGTACCCCTTACCTATAGATGATCTACTTCAAGATGAAATTTATAATTACCAATGCCATAGAAGTGGTAAAAGGCATGGCCTCAACCCATGACGTGAAATATTTTTTGTCCGTAATTATAAAATTGTGGTCATCCGTCGATGAGGGAGAGAATTTCCCTATCAAATCTAAGCCCCATGTGGAAAATATCCAAGGTGTTACAATTGGTTATAGAGATTAGGTAGGTATATGAATCTTGTGAGAGAATTCTTGACACTTGTGGCACTTGCGTACGTACTCTACTACATCATGTTATAAGGTGGGCCGAGAAAAATCCCATTCGGTGTATCTTTGTAGTGGTTGTGTGTCCTCATAAAAGACCTCCAAAACCCCTTTATGGGATATATATAGGATATTTTCACAATCTACCTCATCAACACACCTTAGTAGCATTCCATAAAAATCCCTGTGATAGAGAACTTGTTCTATAATTACGTACTTAGCACCTATGACGTGTATCTATCTTTTGCTATAAATTTGTTTCTTAAGGGTACATGTGTTCCATAATAAACTTGAATATATCTGAATACTATGGACATACAACAATGGGAGATCTGATTTCTACGTATTATATACAATTGTCGGTGAAACTTGGGTCTACTAAATCTCCACCATCTAACGGGTTGTCTTCCAACCAATCGAAATGATTTGTCCCTTGACGGAATTTTGGTTGATATAAGTTAACTTGAATTCTCCCATTAAGGTTATGAAGTGTCCAAATTTCTTAGACAAAGAACCCTATGTTAGGAATGTTTGAAGATAATTTGTTTTAACAATAACCCATGTTTCTTGGTTAAGCATGTAATGCCTTAACCATTTTGTTGCAAATATTATAGTGAGGCATTCCTTTTACGCTGCATATAGCGCATCTCGTAGTCTAGCAACATATGACTAATGAAGTAAATTACACGTTCACGTTTGTCATTGTCTTCTTGTACTAACATGTAGGCTAATGAGACATCTATTTCTTGAGAATATAAAATGGGGGACAATCTGATTTAGGAGGCATGAGTGTGGGAGGAGAAAAAAGGAATCATTTGACTAATTAAAATTCCTCATGACACTCGTCCGTATAGACATTACGCAGATCCTTCTTTAACAAATTATTTATTGGATGAATAAAAAGGTTAAATCATGTATAAACCTATGGATTACACTTTGAGATTTATAAGAAAGGAACTAACTCTTGACTCATTTGATGGTGGGTGTTTCACCATTTTCTTTATGTTTTTAGAATGTGACCAAACAGATAAGGGTAAGGGCCAAGGAGGAATACCTGTTGTGTTGGTTTGGAGGTTGATGCACGCATTCTAACTTCTCGATCCGATGTTGACTATGAGAGATTCCTTTTGGTTGGGAGGAACTACCTAAAATAGAAAACAAGACCACAAAAGAAGATTTAGACAATATATGATAGTGGACTGCCTAGCATGTGCTAGATCTGAGAAGTGTGATACTCCCTAGAAGGTTGTCAATCCACTATTTTTATAAAAAAAATATGCAATAATTAAAATACGTATATAAACAAATATAGTGCTAGTGTTATGATTTGGGTACCTTATAACACTATCAGTGTCAATCTAATTAAATACTAAAAATTATGCAGGTCAAGGTTTTGGGTCAAGTTCTGAGTCATTCGGTGGTGCAGTCACAGACCAGGTCTTAACAAGGTAGGGTAAGGTGTTTAGGTTGTTTTGGTAGGTAAGTTGGTTTTTGCTTTACAGTGTTGGAAAACAAAAGACAAGCATCAGTCAAGGTATGACCGATCATGGTTAGGTAGAACTAACAATGGTTATGGGTAACCGACATCGGTAGAGGCAGACTGATAATATTTAATAAGATTTACCAATGGGGTTTGAGCTGAGGTTAGGAAAAGATGATAGAGGGAAAAACGAGGTGTATGGGGATCTTAGAAACACTCAGAAATGAGCAGAGGTCTGGTATAGGTGGTTTTATAGTATGGGTAGAGGAATGGTTGGGTTTATAGGCAAGTAAATGGTAGGGGAAAAGGGAATGTAAGTAAGAAACTGAGAACAACAATAAAAAGAACCCAATAGACTGAAGTAGAAATAGATGATGCGAGATAAAAAGTATATTTATTATTTTCCAGTGTCTAATGGCTATGTGGTGGTGATGATTGGTTGGTGGGATAGAGCTTGGTGTCATAGTGATGTTTCCCAAAATGTCACTTTGTGAGTGTAATACCTCTTTATTTGTCCTAGTGTTGGCTAATTTATGTCTGTAGGTACAAAAATCTTTAGCTCGGATTGCATGTAGTTTCCCTTCTCATCTCCTTGATCTCAGAATGTGCCAACCCAAAAACAAGGTTATCAAGGTGAATAAATGGTAACCGACGATGGTTCTTGGTCGATTGTCATCAATTTCGGGATGACCAAGATGCTCGGTTAAGGTGGGATTCCTTAGGTTTACTAAAAATGATAGATCTCACATCATTTAGGTTAGGTTCATTCATTTATTTGTGGTTCAGAATGGACGTTATGTTTTTATGAGTGGGAAGGTGGTTAGAGGAAAAATAGGCCTTGATTTTTAGGGTTGAACCAAGTCTTATTCATTTATAGAAACATGTCATGAATAGGTCTATTGCATGAGGTGTCTAGGTGAGGTGTGCATCCATTCAATTAAAGTAATTAAATTAATAATGTGTTGAGGATGGCTATTAATTTAATTATAAATAATTAAATTAATGTTAATGTAGGGTATAAGGGTCATGGTTAGGTGAATGTGTTTAAGTTGGTTATTTGAAAGGGCACCAAGGGGAGTGTGACCCAATTTTGGTGTCTACATTTTGCCCCTTTTTGTCACGTGGCTTGTATTGGTAAGTAGCACTGACAAAAATAGGAAATGGTTATGTCAAGTGTAAGTGAGGGTGGTGTTGCCCCAAGTGTGGGTGAAGGTAACCCTCCTCAAACTAGGAACCGATGAGGTGAGAGATGGAAGTAGTGAGTGGTTTGATAAAATTCGGAGGTGAGAAAATGTAGATCATTAGGTGTATTGGGTAAATGTGAAAGTTCAAGTCCGGTAAACAGGTAAATGGGTTAGGGTCAAAGGTCGTGGTAGTTCAACGCACACACATGTTAGAAATTATAGTATGGTATTGAATTGAGAAGATTTCAAACTCTACGTTGGCTAAGGTCGATAGGTATATCCAAACAGGGTTGAAGTGATTCTGGTATCCAAGGTATAGGATATGGTGTGGAAACACAATAGAGGTCAGGTGCATGAATGTTTAGGTATATTCCGGTACACCAAAGGTCAAGTCAGGATAAACAACATGGCAATAGGAAAGGTAAGGTCGGTAGGCTAAACAACATGGGTAACCACGTCGCAAGGTAAAGCAAGCACGAAGGGTCAAAGGTCAAAAAAAGTGGGTTGGGTCAAGGTATATAGGTAACGGCATGGGTAAGGCCAAGGTAAGGCTGGTATGTTGAACAACATGGGTAACCACATTGTAAGGTACAATGAGCATGGAGAGTCAAAGGTCACAAAAAGTGGTTTAGGTCAAGGTATATAGGTAACGACATGGGTAATGCCAAGGTATAGGTAAAATAACAACTCCTAAGACACAACAAAGGCAATGTAGGGGTAGGTTGGGTTTGTAGGTATGGTTCAATGGGTGTCTGGATGATAAAAAGGGACATGGGAATGAATGGTTGTAGGAAAAAGGAAGTTTAGCAAAACCAAACAATTATAAAGCTTGATCAATGTCGGTTATAGGGTGGTGATGTCGGTTGGCTAGGAACAAATAGGACCAATGCTTTGTCAAGTTGGGTTGGGTTTATAAAACAAATTTTCATATTTTACAAAATCATTGTTGTATTGTGCCGTTGGAGAAAATGACAAAGCCATTTGAATTTTCGGCACTTTTCAAGAGGAAAGGACAAGGCATTATACCTAGCTGAGGTGGAGAGATCTAGGTGGTGAGAGGAGCTAGGTAGATAGATCCACAAGATTGGGTGGGCTGAGTTGATTGGTGGAGATATTCAAGGTATATTTTGGCATGGCAGAGGTGGGAGAAGGTTTGGGTAGGCCACTAGCGCAACATCCAATCATGCCACCACGTAGACAACGCCGAGACGAGGTAAGATTCGGTCTCATTATTTGTTGGTTAGGTGAATTTATTGGTAAAAAGTGGGTTTGGGTAGAAGTGGGTTTGGGGGAGAAATAAAGTGAAGTTTGGAAGAAAATGGGTGAAAGAGGAATGGTAGGAAGTGGTATGTAGGTTAAAGAGGGGTGGGGATGAATTTAGGTGAGATTTGGGTAGGAATGGGTGGGGTAGTTAGGTAGAAATGGTAAATTTTTAGAGAAATAGGGTAGGGTGTCATAGATTATCACCGCAACAATGAGTGACATTGGTCGAGGGTCGTTGGTGGGAGGTAGCCAAAAATTGGTCATAGATGGGGTGAATGATACTAGGTTTTGAGAGACCGATGTCGGCTAAGAAAAATCGATGTTAGTCGGTATTAAGAGAAAAATGGGCCAGGAGATGATTAAGGGTGGGTGGGTAAGATAGGAAGGTATTGTTGAATGAAAATAGGCATGGTAATAGTTATAGGTGGGGGTTCAAGGGTGAATGTGGGTATGGTCAAGGTTTAATAATGTTATGGTTTGTTGGATGTAGGTGAGGGACCGGTTCTGAGATATGGGATAGGGTACCTCCCATATTGCTAGTGGTATAGGGAGATGTGACCAATGAGGAGTGGAGACACGTGACCAACGTGAATCTAATTAGTATTCGACGCTATAGGTGTAGTAGTGCGTGATTCAAGTTTAATGGCCACTCTCATCGATAGATGGGATTCTGCAACCAACATGTTCCATATTTCAACAGGTGAGATCACAGTCACCTTAGAGGATGTATACAGGATCCTAAGATTACTGATAGTGGGAGTGCAAGTGTACTCAATTTCATCATAGGCCTCCAAGGAGCTGATGTTTATAGTTTTGGAGAGGGGATGGCTAAGTTTAGATTCCATAGCACCAGCATGAGTTATGGAGATATGTACCAGGCCCATCTTGAGGATATAAGGCTAGTAGCGTTGATGATGGAGGTAGTGTGTTCTTTTGCACTTCTAGATGCAGAGGGTGGGATATTCCCATGGGCATTGATGGGAGTTCTTCATGATATGATGGAGGATAGGACCTGGTTTTCATGGGTACCAGCCTACCTGGTGTAGTTATATAGGGAGCTATTGGCCTACGGAAGACTACGGAGGTTCAGTGTGTGTGCACTTTCCTACTTCACCGTTGGGTCTACAAGCACATTATGTGCATATGGCCGATTGGTTTGCCCCGACTGGATGCATTTGAGCCATGTATGGTCTAGGTTGGTTATAAGCATTGGGTGCCAGTTGGTGGTGTGCACTGGGGGGCTAGGGCTACACATGATGTAGCTCACTACAGGCAAGATGTTGGAGGGGTTGTCTAGAGTATACATTATCTGGAGGCCATATGTGGTATGTCCATCATACATTCGCCTGGCTGATGAGTTGGATGAGCTACATCTAATAAGTCTTTGATAGAGGGGCGTCATATTGGGAGCACAAGATGATACCAGTAGATAGATTCGGGGGTAGTTTGGGCCTCCCTAAGATGTACCAACACCATTCCCTCGGTATAGGAGAGATGACATGGATATGCCTATGCCTCTACCATAGCCGAGCAGTGCCAATAGGGTAGGAGTAGAAGCCGAGTGGACTGAAAACTAGATGATGTCGACTACACAGATGCATATAAACGTTGGTGGGTAGCCCAACTAAAGTAGCACCACCTAGTTTAGGCGATTAGACATGGCTATCTTCATAGTCCGAGAGACACATTACAAGGATAGGTTACCACATTGTAGGCCCAAATTACTGGTTTACATGGGCATCGATGGAGTCACGGTAGAGGTGGCTATGTTATAGGCACGGAGTTACGAGGATGTAGGGACACTTGGCCACCGCATAGGCACATATTGTGACACTACAGCCCAGTATAGACACAAGCTCAAGGATAGAGTCCCATTTTACGAGATAAGGGTGGGACAAGGTCCCCGGGATAGAGTATGGGCACGAGGATAGGGTCCCTTATTACAGGTAGTAGCGGGACAGGGTCCCAAGAGATTGGTACAGGGGTGAGACCGATGTAACCTCTACACACCGTAGCAATGGCTAGGTTCAGGGATGCCCTAGGTGAGGCATGATATTATCAGGACCACTTGATGGTTGTAGGGATATATGTCCCATCTTATGTTGAGTATAGAGCACAATAGGCTTCAGTGAGAGGACCAGTCTCGCACTCACAATGTAGAGAGTACAAGGGGTAGAAATCCCCAAGATAGGGTCAAGGTGAGGCTATTAGTGCATGGAGGCCAGCTCCAGGTGAGGTTCCATCAGAGGTTAGACCAAGACCTTTAGTGGGTAGTGAGATGCTAGCGAGACGCCACACATGAGAAGAGGAGGAGGAAGAGATAGGTGAGATAGATATGGAGGATATCTAATAGGAAATTCTTGATTGTTACATGTACCTCCATATATTTTTATGTATTTTTAGATATATCGGCTTTTATGTTGAAGAGAGAAAGGATGTACATGATATTTTTGAGATTTTTGATCATATATCGGCCTATGTGCCGAAGATGGTGAGGATGTATCTGAGTGACTTGATATGTTTGTATTTATTTGTATCTGTGTACATATGTATGTATACACATACTTCATGTTTTATAGATGATGATATTTATAACATGGATGATGTACTTGTTTAATTTTCATTTTTATCGTATGTAGGTAGAAACCAAGTGGATTAGACATGATAGAGTCAGTCGGTTTAGGTATGATGGAGTGAGGTCAAATAGGCATGATTGAGTCATGTCAATGTAGGCATGGTGGATTCAGGTTGGTTTAGGCATGACGAGTCGGTCGGTTTAGGCATGATTGAGTCAGGTTGGTTTAGGCATGGTTGAGTTAGGTTGGTTTAGGCATGGTTGAGTTAGGTGGGTTTAGGCATGATTGATTTAGGTTGATTTAGGCATGGTGGAGTCAGGTTTGTTTAGGCATGGGGGAGTCAGGTTGGTTTAGGCATGATTGAGTTAGGTTGGTTTAGGCATAATTTAATGTCCAAGTTGTAGGTAACATGGGGGAAATGGTGATGTATATACAGGTTATGGTTTAAATTTCCACATATGTGCTATAATGGAAATGTGAAAATGAGAAATAAATTATTCGATGATGTGGTAAAAATGTGTATTAATTGATGCATTTTTGTTTTAATTATAGTTATTGATATAAAATGGAAACTAACTAGGGCGAGAATGTGATTAGGAAAGTGAAATGGGGAATTAGTTAGGGTAAAGATTGGTCGAGCTAATCTTGAGGGCCACATGCGCTCAAAGTGCTTTGCCTATATAGCCCTAGCGAAAAGGGGCCTCGGGACGATGTAACTCTCCCATAAGCTAGGGAAGATTATGATGAAGTAGAGGAATGGGTTGGTAGGTGTTAGGCATGGTTGAATGTAGGTCATAGGCATGATTGAGTTTAGGTCGAGGCATGGCTGATTTTAAGTCACAGAAGGGTTGATTTGTTTTAAATATAGGTGTCAATGATATAGTCTTGTATAAGATAATCAATAAATAATGAGGAAAATGGATAGTAAGAGATTGTAAAATATTCGTTTAATTGATAAGCACCTGACAAGTCTACCATACCCCGGATGGACTTATGAATGTAAGACCCAAAGGCCTTGCATAATGGAATATCCTAAGGGTGAAGAAAGTCACATGATCATGAAATTTCATGGTTACAGACAAGTCCCTTGAGTAAAGAGGAAATTAGGATGAAAAGGCAATGAGGTGAGTATGGGTGGTCTAACATAACTTAGTTGACGATAGCATGTTTTTCTTAGCAAGAAACCCAAGATCAAAAATAGGCAAGTCCATGACAAAAATTTCATCTTTTTCTTCATTTTTTTTTATTTTTAATAGACTGATCAATGTGGGAAGTCTATATGGGATGAGTATATTATCTCCTTGAGGTCTTCGCAAAGTTGATCGATGCGGGAAGCTTCTAGATATTTTTATTGTATTTTTGCAATGACCTTATATAGTTGTCCTTTAAGGGAGAATTCTATTCATAGTGGTGGAAATAGATTGAAGAGATGTCCCTTTTGAAGGAGTCATATTTTTCTGGAAGTTTGACTCAAGGAGTTGCATCCCTTTTTGTTTTTGGATGTTTAATTCATGGACAAGACTATAGAGGAAGATTAGGTTCTTGTTTGGAAGAAAAAACCATAGTACACAGGAGTTAACTATGAAAGGGGTGGTTTTGAATGATGAATGACCATGGGATTCCATCTTAGAGAAGATGAAAAGTATCCATGAGAATCATGCTATGAGTAGAGTCATGGTACTCATATTGAAGATAAGGCTGAAAGGTGATGGGTAATCACATGATTCTTGTTTAGTCGTGGATCCTCAAAAACAGGTAATATGGAAGGTGAACAATGCTCAAGAGATAAGTGATCAACCGATGGAAAGTGATAGAGGACTTGATGTCAATAATAAAATTCTATAAGATGTAAGGCATTGAGGGGATCATGTTTGGGTTTACCTTTGAGTGAAGACAAATGATAAGCACTTGATCCATAGGCATGGGTAACGATATAGGGTCTGAGCCAATTAGGAGCAAATTTTCCCTGCTTAATTTTCTCTTCTTTGGTTACATGTTGATTTTCCTTTAGGATGAGGTCTCTGACCTAAAAGGTTCATTCTTGAACACATTTTTCATAGGCATGTTTGATACGTTTTTGGTAGATTTGGATATGGTAAAGAGCATTGAGACAACATTCATCTAATAACTCAAGCTGTGCCAAAAAATCTTGATAAAAGTCATCATCATTGAGCATGTCTTGTAGTGAGATGTGGAGAGATGGAATTTGTACTTCAAGAGGTAAGATAGCCTTGCTATTGTAGACCGAGAGAAAAGGTGTGACAGTAGTCAAAGTGCGATAAGCCCATAAGGTGAAAGGAATGCGTGTATGCCAATCCTTCCCAATATTGTTGACTACTTTTATAAGAATTTTGTTCAAGGTTTTATTAGTTGATTTGGCTTGGCCATTGTTTTGCGGTAATAAGGTGATGAGAAATTGAGTTGGATGTCAAAAGTGTCACATAACTTGCGTAGGGTTTTGTTTTTGAATTTCTTTCCATTATCAGTGATGAGGTGGTGAGGAACACCAAAGTGACAAATGATGTGATGGTTGATGAATTCACATATTTTCTTGGCTTTTGTAGAAATGAGAGGAATGGCCTCCACCCATTTAGTGTAATATTTAGTAATAGTTATGATCCATTGGTGGTGTTGTGAAGAATGGGGATTAATCTCACCGACAAGATCCAAACCCCATTGAGAGAAAGGCCAAAGATATTGTGTGACCTGTAAGGCATGAATAGGTGTGTGATGAACATTAGCATGTTGTTGGAATTTCACACAACATTTGACATAATAAAAATAATTATAGTTTAAGGTTGGCCAATAATAGCCAAGGCGAAGAATGTGTTTTGTGACAGCTAAACCACTAAAGTGACCTCCACAAATTCCATCGTGGACTTCCTTAATGGTGTAGGGAATTTCAGAACTTGTAAGGCATCGTAAGAGAATACCATCGAAGCCATGCTTATAAAGGATACCACCCATGATGACATAATGAGAGACACTTTTAAGAAAGACTCATTGTCTATTATGAGTGAGATCATCAGGTAAAATGGAAAAGGAAAGATAGTCTACATATTGCTTATACCAAAGGTCGTGTGGGTTGAGTGCAATGGTTCGGCGAGTAGACCTCATGAGGTAAATAAGAGGGTGATTGTAGCCTTTGTACTATGAAAAATATTTTAGAGTTAGCATGCAAAGTAGGTATTTGATAAGCCAAGCAGGCCATGGTATCCACAAATTTATTGGTAGAACATTGGGTGGTTTAAAGTTTGTAATGGTCAAAAGTGGTCAAAAGTATATCTACATTATGTTTATACTTTTGAAGTATCTCTTTACGAAACTGGTATATACCATTGACTTGGTTTACAACCAGCTGAGAATCACCAAAGATATTGATTGATTTAACATCTAAGGTGTAAGCGGCACTGAGACCCAATACGGGTGCTTCATATTCAGTAATATTATTTATACAATCAAAATCAAGTTTGAAAGACAAAGGCATAGGTTCACCATCAAGAGGAATGAGGCTAACACCAGCCCCACCCCCATGCTGACACTTGGAGCCATCGAAGAAGAGTGTCATTTGGTAACTCAGTTAATCTAAGGAGAGGTTAGTTATGGATTCATCCGAGAAATCAAAGTTAGAGGGTTGATTCTGGAAAGGGGTGCATCACCTAGTTATTCGGTGATAGCTTGGCCCTTGATGTACTTTTAATTAATTAATTCAAGGTCGAGGTCAACAAATAATCATAAGCTAATGTGCAGCACATTGATGTTGATAGGGTTTGGTATACATATAGTGTAAGGGGCCATTATTACTAAAAATGAAGGTTTTTTGGTTAAGTAGGTAGTGAAGGAGTTTGGTGGTGACAAAAACTAAGGATAGGTAGAGTTTTTGGCATGGGTATATCTAGTTTTGTAGTCTAAAAGGGTATGGCTTATGTAATAAACCACTTGCTCTTTGTGCTTCTCATCGCGATGAGTGAGCATGACACCTAAAGAATGGCTAGTGGCAGAAATATATAGGTAAAAGGGTTGGTCATCCTTATGGGAATGCACACTTTGGTGGTTGAAAAAGGTATTGTTTTAAGGCCTCAAAGGCTTTATGGCATTTAGCATCCCATTTGAAGGAAATGTATTTCTTGAGAAGATGATGAAATGGTTGACAGCGGTCAGAAAGATGTGAGATAAAATGATGAATGGATTGCAACTTGCCTTGTAGGCTTCGAAGTTGACGGAGATTAGTAGGTAGCGGCATTTCTAGAATAGCCTTGACTTTAGTAGGAATGACTTATATGCCATGTAAAGAAACGATGAAACCAAGGATTTTTCCTAAAAGTACCGCAAAGATGCACTTCTTTGGTTAAAGATGAACAGAATACTTAATGAGGTGATCAAAGATGACCTAAAGTATTGTCGTGTTTGGTTTGATGTTTGGATTTGGTAAGAAGATCATCTACGTAATCTTCCAATATATGATGCATGATTTCATGGAAGATGTAAGTCATGGCTCGTTGGTATGTAGTGCCATTATTTTTAAGGCCAAAAGGCATGACTCGATAGCAGAAGGTCCCCCAAGGGGTGATGAAGGCATTATTTTGTTGATCTTTTGGAGCTATTAATATTTGATTGTAACTCGAGAAACCATCCATGAGTGATAGCATTTCATGGTCAACGGTGAGATCAACTAAATGGTCAATGCCTGGTAGGGGAAAGTCATCTATGGGATAATCTAGGTTGAGGTCATACAATCTCATGCAAATGTGGAGTCCCCTATCTCCTTTGTGACAAGAATGATGTTAGAAATCCATTCGTGATAATTGATGGGTAGGATGAAGGAAACTAAAAGAAGGCATTAAAGCTCTTCTTTGACCAGAAGAGCAATGTGAGGATGCATTTTCCGTAGCTTTTTTGATGGGCTTGGCATCAGGAATGGTTACAATATTGTGGACCATGATTTTTGGGTCAATACTGGGCATATCAGCATAGGACCGGGAAAAAGCGTTGCTATGGTCTCGAAGGAAAGAGTTAAAGGCTTCTTGTTCGATAGCATCTAAGGTTTTGGCCTATATGTAGAATGTGTGGTCATCCCGAGTGTTAATCTTGATTTCAATGGTTGATTCGTTCAACATGGTTTACGTCTTAGAAGGTAACAACCGGTGGATATAAGAATCTTATGTACCCGGTAGGTGAAGATGGACTCATCATCATGACATTGAATGACATTAATAGAAGGTGTATCATCATTGATCATGTCAAGATATAGGAATAGGAGAAAGAGAGAGCCTCGCCATCGAATTGATAGGTCGGAGGTCCTAGAGAAATTTTCTTATGAAAAAAAAAAAGTTAGGAGGAATAGATTCAACATCTATAGAATTCGTGGGTGAAGATGGTGACATTGGTGAATGAGGTGGGGAAGGTTTTTCTTCCTAAATGAGGTCGATGCGAGCCTTCTTGGGAGGTGGTGTGTTAAATCCAATGCCACTACGGTCATTGTGTTTATGAGTGGTACAGAAAATGATGGTATGGAAACCTTATTTGTAGAACCTAAAGCCAAATCCTTTCCACACGCACCGGTGGAGGAAAGTGTGAGTGAAGCGATGGTTAGTGAGGGAGTTTAGGGTGGATTAAAATGTTTCTATTTGACATGGATGTTCAGGTTTATAAGTGGTGATATCAAATCCCCCATACATTAGATTAGTGCAAAGGTAGGGAGGGCCATAAGGAAAAACCTCACCTACACGATAGTCATAACTAGGGTGCTGACGCAAGTTTCCATACTCTTGCGGAGTGAGGAACGTGTCAATATTGTATAAGCAGTACTCCTCTAGAGTGAGGCATTGAAAAACACCCTCTAAGGGGTCAGTATTCGATATGTGGGTAGCGGGGATAAATGACTCGCTAGATGATGGCAAAGTAGGTAAGTTAGTGGTAGAGGCAGTGACGGTGATAGGGATAGTAGGGTTAGATGTGTGAGAGGTGGTGGTAGTCTTGGTGGAGGGGCTTGTGGATGAAGGTGAAGTGGGGGTAATGATAGATGCCTTGACTGGGAAAAGTACATCGTTGGGCTGGTACAACATGTTACAGGTCTTAAAAGGTGATGGGTCGGTCGAGATGGTGTAATTATGTCCTTTCTATTCAAATTTGAGGCAGCTGTGTAAAGTAGAAGGGACACAACCCATGGCCTGGATCTAAGGTCATCCAAGAAACATATTAAACTAGAAATCCCCTTCTAGGACATAGAAAAGTTTCGGGATAGTGCAGGGACCTACATGAACATGGAGAATGATGGTACCTTGGGTAGAGTTCATGGTGTCATTGAAGGAGCGTAGCATAACTGGGTTACCATGAATGTAATTGACAAGTATGTGCATTTGGTTGTATGCATGTGAGGATATGATATTAATACTAGCACCAACATCGATCATAACGCGTTGTATGCTTATATTATTGATAAATATGTAGATGAAAAGAGCGGGATCTCGGTTGTTGGACCGAAAGGGGTGATTTCTTAATCTGAAAAGTTGAGGGTGGCTACTTGGCAAGAAATTAGAGGTATAGAGGAAGGTGATGACTTAGTGAGAGAGGCTACATGATGAGGGGTAATGATGGAGGCTATGGGTGTGGGGTCACTTGGTAAAACCTCAATAGATTGAAGGACGTCCATGAGGGCTCACTAGTTTAGTATGTGGAATGGTCTTAGGTCTTGTGGGAATCTGTTTGGGAAAAGGTGGGGTAGAAGAGTTGGTGATGGAAGGTTTGGTTGGTTTGCTTACCTTATTGGAGGGTAGTGGATTCTTAGATTTTGGTTTCACCTTCTTGGGAAAAGGTGACATGGGAGTTTAGTATGTAGAGGAAAAGAATACGGTGGAAGAGGACGGGTTACCACGGGGCAACCGAGTTGCGGTGGAGGTGGTTTAGGGAGAGGTTAGGCGGAAGGTGTGGGTGGAAGACAAGAGAGTGTCATGGGTAGTGAAGAAGTTATGGAAGGTAGTGGTGGTATGGGTTTTAAGGAGATCACAGGTGATGGTGGGGTTGTGTGGATCACTTGGCTATATTAGAGGGTTATGATGAGGAGGTGGACTGATGCACTCTTGGCTTCTTGGCCGGAAAGAAGGTTACTTGGTTAGGGTTGAGGGTGAGGTCCTAGGATGGACGGAAGAGGTGAAGGTGAAAATGTTGTGGTAAGAGAGGTCTGGTGTATGATGCCTAGGAGGTTGGGTCTCCCTTTTAGGGGCTGGAATAAGTTTAGTGTTGGTTTGGGAAGATGTGGCTAAATATAATTTGATGGGTGGGTGAGTAAGGTTCGATATCGCACGACCCTTAAGGTAGTGATGGGTTTAGGTAATGGAGATGATATACGTGTGGGAAGGTGTTTGGGTATATGTGTGTGTTGGGATATGGGTGATAACAAGGAAGGTGTTCCAATAGCCATGGTTGTGTTTGGTTTGGTTGCTTGAAACACTTTCGGATGAATTGTGGAGGTGTCAGTGAGTGACAGTTGCATTTGGGTTGAAGCAAAAAGTAGAAGACATCCCCAAAGTAAGGCTCTATCAACATAGTCCAGGTGATCGACCAAGTGTGAAAATGGTACTATTGTAGGCGGGGCCTAAGTGGATTGAGTAGCAATCCTAGTAAAATTTGTTTGAGAAACAGGGAAATGGCTAGCTTCAGACTCTGTGGGTAAGAGAGCCGAAAGCATATCAATAGGATCTTGGAGGTTCGATGGAGAATGGTCATCTAAAGGAAATGGTGTTTCTACAGGATCCTCTATGGGTAAAGGAGATGATGGTCCAGATGAGGTGGACTCTCCTTGTGATGGTGTAGAGATTGGAAAAGTGTCCTCTATGAGTAGGAGAGGTGTTATTGACAACTACTCGGTAATTTGAGGGGCCAGAGGTGGAGTGCTTATTATGGGCTCTTCCACGAGTGAAGGAGAAAATGAAGGGGGTTCCTCTGTGGGTGGAGAAGTAGATAAAATATGTTGTTATGTAGGTAGGGATCTCGGGATATGATTTCGTTTGTGGAAGGAACAAGGGGAAATTGGGAAGTAGCTGGTATGTCATCAAAAATAGTGTGGACTTTACCCACATCGCTATCATTGGTTGAAGTATTACCACTTTGGTTGGAAGATGGGGCGTGATTAGGAATGGTTTTTTGAAGATATGTAGGTTTTGGTTGGTTGGTGCATTTGGGTTATCCAAGACTAAATATTTTTTGTCTAACATTTCTTGGATGATATTCTTGAAGGTAATGCAATTACCATCGTTATGACCTTTGGCACAATTATAGTTACAAAATTCATGTTCCTTATACCACTATGGCGTGGAGTAATCAGGGTCAAAATCAATGTGTGGTTTTATAGGTGGAAGGGTAATGGCACCAGCCTTAATAAGATTTTACAAAACAGAAGAATATGGCTCCCCTATTGGGGTATACTTTCGATGTTCTCATCTAAACTAGAAATCTTGGACGGGAGAGAGATTAGAAGAAGGTTTGGCTTGGTTTGATGGGTGAGAGGGTCCAGCCTTGAGAACTACGGTACTGACAGATCATTTGGATTTTGAATAGTTATTATGGGGTTTCAAATATGAATAAGCATCATTTTATTTGAACATGGTGTTCTTGTTACGTAGCTGAATTTTCTTCTCTTTGATAGCACGAATCTCCAATTTTTGTGCCATGGTGAATTCCTCATCAAAGGTGCAGAAGGTATGCACCTGCAGGGTTGGTGAAATGTTTCTAGTGCAATCCTAAGTAAACAACTCTATGAGCTCAGTTTAAGGTAATTGAAATGTGAGCTGGTTAATTAGGCTTCGCCAATGAGCGACAAAGGTAGCGATAGACTCTTCGTCATACTATCGTGTGGATTAAAGATCAGTCATGGTGACTCTCTTAACAATTTTGATTGAGAATTGGTCTAAGAAGGCTTGGGCTATTTGATTAAATGAGTAGATGGAATGTCTAGGTAGCCCACTATACCGAGTCTAATACGGAGTCATGTCGGGGGCATCGAGAAGGTCCATAGGAGTAAGGTGTCATCATGGGCGATTAGGTAACACCCATGTTTAAAAGACCACAAATGTTGCTGTGGGTTTTCTTACTATTGAAGTGGTTGAATTTTGGCATTTCCCAATGTGCAGGGTATGGGAGAATAGGAATGGATGGATGAATGGTCTCATTATAGATTTCATTGTATGTGAGGGAATTGTATGATCTAGAAATAGATGCTTCTATTGTTTTCACCCTTTCCATCATTAATTTGGTGAGATCATTGGTAGGTTGTGATGGAAGGGCACCTCTTGTGGCATAAGAGGGCTGGTATTGAACATGTAATGTAGGTTGCATTCTAATGTATGGTGATTCCGAATAGGAAGGTTGGGAATAAGGGACCGACATAGAGGGAATATATCCAAAATGAATGAAAGATGAGGTAGGGGTTGTTTATAATATGTATATGTAGGTGGGGAAGTTGCAGTAACTCTAGTAGTAATTGGGGAAAAGACTACAAGATGGAGAGGATAAGATTCTGGAATGGGGTAGGGGTCACCGACACCATGGGTGGTTATGTTGTAATTGGTATATGTGAGATAATGGGTGCAGATGGGGTTATGCTCTGGGTGGTCAATGAAGGAACAATAGATACTACGAGTGTGGTGATATGGAAGATGCAATGGTCATAGCGGGTGTGGGGCCTAGCTGTGAAACCACTAGAGGTAAATTAGGTGAAGGTAACACCGAACTAGTAGGGGCTGATGCAGAAGTGGGTATAAGGGTAGGAAATATGGATACGGGAATTCTATATATCAATTGACCTAAGGAATCCTGAGTGGAAGAGTGGGAAAGGTAGAATTGTAAGGTTGTGGATTCGATCAAGGAGTCATGTGAACTCCTCATTACCTGTAGCAATGGTGGTAGGCGGGGTTGGATCCATGGGTGACAAGATAGAAGGTGGTGAAGGACTAGGTGGGAGTGGTTGATGACTGGTGTGGAATATAAGAGTGTTAGTTTGGCTGTGATTCAACACCATGTGAGTAAGTGTTGACCTGGAAAGATTGTATTCTATAAATGACACAGAAAATAATAGGAACAGAGGAAAAATGAGGTTGGGAGGGTGAATTTGGTCAAAGGTTGGATTTTGAAAACCAAACTAGACACTCGATGTTGGTTAGGCTGCCCAGTGATGGTTAATGGGGAACTGACGTTGGATACAGAAACCAATGCCAGTCATTGTAGAAAAACACCAGTTTTAAGAAGTGAAATAGGACTGATGAATATGTATATGGGGAAATAATGTATGATATAAATATTAATAGGGGGAATAAGATGGTTGCCTAAGGGCCAAAAAAGAATAGGAGTGATGAAGGCTATTCTAGGAAAAACAACTAGAAGGTAAGAAGTGCGCACCGGTTAGGTTTAACCGACGATGGTTATAAGTGAACCAATGATGGTCGCTAGACCGACACTGATTACTGTGAAATGAGAGAGTGATGAAGAAACTAGATTTTGTGAATTTAAATCAAGTGAAGAGTCAAACTCAAGAATATGAGAATGAAAAATGGGGCCCTGACACACTCAAACAAATTTAGAATACTCCAACTACGATGGTGGAGTGTGTAAAGAAGAAGAATAATGTAGATTCGTAGTCTCACACCTCAAAACACAAGTCAAGAAGAAAAACTAAGAAAAACATGATCCTAAGAGTTATTTTCTTATGTTTATTTAGCTTATGATATTTAGAACTGACCATGTGAATTCGAGAATAGAGTTTTGGTTGGGAATACGTCATATAAAGAAGGAGATCTAGAAGGTGAGGTTTCAGGTTATGTTATGGCGAGAGTGGGTTGTCCTCGAGGTGATGACTAGGCAGAAGTAACTAGTTGGGTTTCCACTATCAATCCACTGATCGTGTGATCATTGACAACTTCTTTTGGTGAGATGTTGTTTAAGAAGATGTGTACTTTTCAATTTTGCATAGTTTGATAAGATAGAGAGAGAGAGATGTGCTTTTCTACGATTCTTTGTGTCACCATCCATCACCGGGCATGAGTTCCAAAGATATAGGTTGCCCTCATTTTAATGTGAGCTAAATGCAACATACAAGGATGAAATGCAACTAATTTTAATCCCAAATTGACAAATTACGTTCATTGAAGCAAATGGTGAATAGGTAGGAACGTGATCTTTCACTAATGCGGTGAAAAGGAAAGAAGACTGTGTTCTTTTTAAATAACCAAAAACATGATTGTTTTTAGACAATAAAGAGAGGAAGAATGATTCTTGAGGAGAGAAATTAATGTGTAAGATTTTGGAAGGGAAAAAAACACATAATTTTACCTAAGAATTAAGAAAATGTAAGGAACCCCAAATGGGCCCCACTTGAGCTTGCCAAAATGTTTCACCATTTTCTTTACATTTTTGGAATATGACGAAACAAATAGGGGTAAGGGCTAAGGAGGAATACCCATTGTGTTGGTTCGAGAGGTTGATGTGTGCGTTCGACTTCTCGATCTGATGCTTTATTTGATGAGAGCTTCCTTTTAGGTTTGGGAAGAACTACGTGATATAAAAACAAGACCACCGAAGAAGAGTTAAACAATATATGATAGTAGACTTCCTAGTGTGTGCTAGATCCGGGAAGTGTGATACTCCTAAGGTTGTCAATCCAATGTTTTTATAAAACAAATATTTAATAAATGAAATTCATACATAAATGAATATAGTGCTAGTTTTCTGATTTGGGTACCTCAGATCACTATCAACATTGATCCAATTAAATACTAAAACCTATACAGTCAAGGTCTTCGGTTAGGTTACACGTCATCCGGTGGTCCATGAGGTCACGATAGGGTCTTCGTAGTGGGTAAGGTGTTTGGGTTGTTTTAGTAGGTAGGTTGGTTGTTGGTGGTTTACATAGTATTGGTAGACACGAGAGACCGGTGTCGGTCGAGGTATGACTAACTACGGTTGGCGAACCGATGATGATTATGTGTAACCGACGCCAGTAGAGGTGGGATGATAATATTCAATAATATTTTCCAATTGGGTTTGAGCTAAGGTTACACAGAGACATGACAGAGAGGAAAAACAAGGTGTATGGAGATCTTCAAAATACTCATAAATGAGCAGAGGTTGGGTATAGTTGATTTTATGGTGTGGGTGGAGGAATGGTTGGGTTTATAGGCAAGTAAATGGTAGGGAAAAAGGAATGCAAGTAGGAAACTGAGAACAACAATAAAAATAACCCAATAGACTGAAGTAGAAATAGATGATGTAGGTAAAAAGTATACTTACTATTGTGCAGGTCCAATGGCTACGTGGTGGTGATGATTGGTTGGTGGGATGGAGCTTGGTGCCATAGTGATGCTTCCCAGAATGTCACCGTGAGTGTAATACCTCTGGATCTTTCTTGGTGTTGGCTATGGATGTCTGTAGGTATGAAAAGGCTCTAGTTATGCTTGCACACAATTCCCTTGTCATCTCCTTGATCTCAGAATGTGCTAACCCAAATAAAAGGTTGCAGGTGAATAAATGGTAACCGATGACAGCTTCTGGTTAACCGCGTTGGTTTCGGGATGACTGACATTGGTTAAGGAGGTATTCTCTAGGTTTACTAAAAATGGTAGATCTCTCATCATTTGGGTAAGGTTCATTCGTTTATTTACGGATCAAAATGGATGTTATGTTTTTATGAGCGGGAAGATGGTTAGAGGATAATAGGCCTTGATTTTTAGGGTTAAACCAAGTCTTATTCATTTATGGAAACATGCCATGAATAGGTCTATGGTGAGGTGTCTAGGTGACGTGTGCATATATTTAATTAAAGTAATTAAATTAATAATGGGGTGAGGATGGGTATTAATTTAATTATAAATAATTAAATTAATGTTAATGTAGGGTATAAGGGTCATGGTTAGGTGAATGTGTTTAAGTTGGTTATTCGAAAGGGGACCAAGGGGAGTGTGACCCAATTTTGGTGTCTATAGTGGGATCATTTCTAGAACTACTTGTATTTTTCCAGATCCACATCAATCCCTCGTGAAGAGATGATGTAACCCAACAACTTCCCTCATGTCACACCAAATACACATTTTCTGGATTCAATGTAACACTGTATTTTATGAGAAAGAGAGGATAATGTGAATCACCCGGGGTGATCGCATCTCTTCTTGGCCTTAGCTAGAAGGTCATCAACATATGATTCCATAATATTGTGAATAAGATCATGGAATATATAGGTCATTGCCCATTGGTAGGTAGCACCAATGTTCTTAAGACCGAATGACATGACTGTGTAGCAATAGGTACCCCAAGGAGTAGTGAAACCGGTATTTTTTTGATTTTCCTAAAGATTTAAACGTGATTGTAACCCAAGAAACCATCCATGAGTGACAAAAACTCATATCTAGTTGTTATGTCCATGATAACATCGATGGAAGGTAACGGGAAATCATCCTTGGGACATGCTTTGTTTATGTCCCAAAAATCAATGCATATTTGAATTTTTCCATTCTTCTTGAGAACAAGAACTATGTTTGATACCCACATTTAATAATTTACAGTGATCCCACCCGTAGGGGTTTCATAACCTCTTCTTTGACCATCAGAGCCATTTTTGGCTTCATAGGTCTCCACTTTTGTTTGATGGGCTTGGTGTCAAGTTTGGTTATGAGATTGTGAAGTGTGACATGGGGGTCAATTCCGTCATTTTTTTGTAACTAAATACGAAGGATTTTTAATTCTCCTTGATAACCTTCATATGAATTTTCACTTCTTCCAGAGTTAAAAAAGAACCAATTTTCAATATCTTTGGCTCTTCCTCCATCCTGATATTTATATCTATAGTCCCTTTTATTAAGGAGGTATTGACTTCTTCAAACTCGAGAAAGGTTGAGGTAGTTCTTTTTCTCCTTCCTCCTCTATTTCATATATTTCAAGGCCCTCTGATGAGGAAGCACCAATTGTATGATCTCCAAAATAGGAGGAAGAGTGAGGTATGAGAGTGAAACCCCTCTTATGATGCGCATGATGAAGGTTAGTGTATGCATTAAGGTAACCTAGTATAGCTTCATCATTCTCCACATAATTTAAGGTGACATGATCATTCTCAGTCTCAACGTACACTAGAATTGGATTGGTAGGCATTTTTCAAACTAGGAGTTTAGCCTGGACTAAAACAATAAATTTGGAATCTTCCAAATCCTGCTTGGAAAAAGTGAGAAGCGAAGTAGCCATGGAATCAACTAAAAGGTTTTGTTCATGTGGGATAGCTTTAATGGATATGAAATCAAAACCTTTTCTTAGGTTAAGCATGATAGTCTTATAGAGCTGTAGGTGCTCTGCTCTAGTCTCGTAAACTTATGAAACTTGGTTTGCTGACTAGTTGGGAATCACACAAAACTCTAATATTGCAAGCACCCATTCTCTTGGCTACAATGAGACCAAGATAGAGATCCTTTTACTCATCACCATTGTTCATGAATTTGAAATTGAGCTTAAAGGGAAAAGGCATAACCTTCCCTTCTGGGGAAGTGAAGATCACTCCTCCCCAACACCAAAATGACACTTTTCTCCATCATAGTTGATCATCTAAATTTTTCTATGGAATATTGATGTTTTATCATTTATAGTATATTTTTCCTCCACTTCTGATACCTCAACCATGTAGATCTCTTCGAGATGGAATAGAGTCGATTCCTAGAGCATGTCTTATGCCTAAGGAGTTGAAAGGAAGGAGAATAGGAAAATCATTGTCCAAAAACTCAAAAATATTAGCCATGATTTCTGTTGATACTATCTCAAAAACATTGGTTTCATATTTCATTGTAATGACCCCTCAATCAAAATAGAAGTTACCGGTTACTGTCATGGGAATCATCTTATACTTTGGTGTTATATCTTTAGGTTTGTTTACTGATTGGTGGGGAGTTCAAACTTGGTATGAACCCCAAGTTTCTTCTTTAAGTTGGCTAGGTGAATATCGAAAGGTTTTCGGTCACCCTAAGTGACAAATACTTTCCCCAAATGTAGGAATCTGACTTCTTGGAACAGTGTGGAAGGTATTTCCTTCATCCAATAGATCTAAGGTTAGCCAAGAATCATGTTATAGTTGGTTTCCTATCTATAATATAAAACTCAGTTATAAACATCTTGGGCCTAAGAGTAATTAGGAGTACTATGGTCCCTATGGATGTTTCTTTGAGACTCTCATAGCCTCTCAGCATATTTCTAGTTGAGGAATAGTTAGTTTCCCTATAGCCTAACTTTTGCAGGAGTGAAAAGGGGACAATATTAATAGCTACCTCATCATCAATCATTACATGTTTGACATAATTATTATAGATACAGACCTATAAATATAACATTGAGTCACCTCTAAGTGCCATATCAACATCGGTGGGCATCTTATTGATGTCGAAAATGAATCCAACATCTCTTTCAAGATGCCCAGGAGGATAGATGTCAAAGTCTATGTGGTTGACTTGTGCCTCCGATAGAGGGGTAACATTAATCAAGTGACCAAGACCCAATGATTCTAATAAAGCGGATCGATGAATAGGGGATTTCTTTAACAAATACAAAAAGGAGATGTGAGAAAAGGTCTTGGTTAAATCCATAATTATATCATATGCCCCTACCGGCCTTGGAAGTATTGGAGTGTCATCCGTCATATATGGGTAGATGGGAATAGGATGCATTGAGTAATCATGGGTTCTTGTAGATGTGTTAATTTGAGGTTCAATTTCTAATTCAAAAAGACCCATAATCTTAGTTTGTTGTCGACTGTCCAACGGAGGTGCTACCAGTGGGTTTGAAGAAGTGGAAGCTTCGTGGTCATTATTTCCCACTAGGTTACCCTTGTTTATCTTGTGGGGTTTAATTTGTCATTTTTAGGATGTGTAGGAAGAGGGCCGCTAAAGATCCTAAGAGGAGTGTTTTGATGGGAAACTCGGCCCTTTTCTATCATTTTGTGTAGGTTCCATAGGATTTTCCAAAAACATCTCAACGAAGAGTTTCCTTTGGTCCTTTGGTAGGTGTTGTATGAACTTGTTACAATCTCAAAAATTTCTAGCATCATGCCCTTGGACCCTATGAAAGCCACAATAAAGGTTAGGATCATAATCTCAAGGTCTTTGATTTGTGTTTTATTGTGGTCCAAAGTTTCGGTTGTTGTTCAACTATTGGTTATTATAATTAAAGTTTGGAGGCCTTTTCCCTTGGTTTTGATATTGATTTTGATACCTATTTGGGTATTGATTGGGGCAAGGGGCCTAAATTTTTTGTGGAGGTGGAGGAAAATTAAAAATCCACCATTTTGATTTGTTACTCCTTTTATTATTTCCGTTCATGTTGTTATTGACATTATTTGCTTGAAGTGTTAACAACATTCATTTTTAGCTTGATCAGTTACATCGTCTATTGTAACACCACGGTTCTTATTGAGGACCTTAGGTCCTTGATTTTTTGGAATTTTTGGGGTAATATGAATTACCCCGGGAGGAGTAATAAATCTCCCATTTGAATCGTATGTCTTTCGATTGTTATCTATTACCATTTGATCAATGTGGAGAGCACCCTCTAGTACCTCCTCATAGCTCCTAAGGGGAAAATTTTGGACTTCTTCCTTTCTTTCCTGGTTAAGGGTAAGGGATTTTTCCTTTTCGGCATAAGGTGGAACACGAGATGATTGAGAAAGTTCCAAGTCCCTAACCTTGTCTACCAGTGTAGAAATTACATCACCCAAAGATAGTGTTATATTTTACTTAGGTGGGTTCTGAGCGTTGTTAGGATGTAGAGGTACAGGAGGTCATGCTTTAAATTATTCTCTTGGTTACCACCCATATTTGGGTGTATTTCTGTTACTGGGAGGGGGTAGTAGTATTGTTTTGAAGCAGAGCATCAGCATACTCTTGCATCCTTTCCAAATATTGTTCCATGGCATTAAAACTCTCTTAGCTTCAGGTTAAGCATGGCATAAGCACATCATGAGAAGAGAGGTAGGAGGTGAAGGGATCAAACTACATGTTGATCTAAGGTATGGACAAAACCCATGGACCAAAACCTTATTCTCCAGTGAACGTCATATTTTTTGAGTTGGAGAATTCAGGTTGGTTGATCTCCTCAATCCTTACAAATGAACCATTGTTTGTACTTTGAGGAGGAGTGTATGGTGAAGGTAAGTAGGAGGAATAATTTTCAGCCCACCCTGATAATGAAGGTGACTGTGGTATTCCAATTTGGTGGTAATAAGCCTCTAGACCCAGAATGGGCCTATCGTAATCATGTCCTGACATATTCGGGGTATATAAATACCTGCAAAATAATGGGAGAGGAAGAATATGGATGAAATAAATGGAAATGAAAAGAGACTAGCTCTTCACACCAGGTTCACCAATTTGTACAATCGAAAATCAATGCGTGACCTTCAGTCACACTCGACCTCTTGAGGTCATGCTAGGAAAGCCGATGTAGAATGAGTGGATGGCTATGGGTAGTGAAATATAGTGAATATGTGATATGTGGATGAAATATGTGAAAATGGGATGAACAAGCTATCAAGGAAAAATAATGTCCTTGATGCGCAATATTGAGATCTTCTCGTCAAGGGAAAGAAAGGCCCTTCTAACTTGAATGGGTCTAATGGATGGGTCAAAAAGAATAGCCACACGAAGACTCCAATCAATATCAAGCTCTATGGAAATCCTCTCTAATGGTTTTGGGATACATGGAAAACAAACAAACACCTTGTAATGATCTCCATATAAGGTCATGGAATAAATGAGAGAGACGTGGTTTCGCTAGATCTAAATTCAATTGAATGGGGCGATTCGAACTTGTAAGATTTTTCGCTTCGACGATCATGATGTAGAGTTGTGAGATAATATAAGGTGGTAGTGGTGATGTTCGGAAAACCATCATACGCAAGCCTGTGTCAATGTCTGTGAGTAATTCGGATCCGTTTAGTTGGGGGGCCCTAGGATCACTACCATATGTTATTTGTTTTTATGGTCCTTGAATGGTCATGTGTGAATTTGTGCAATTATAATCTATGAAAGTAAATAACAAGCTAATATAAGTAAATAAATGATACACTATGCTTTTTTATTTTCTAATAAAATATATAAAGAAATAAACAACAATCTAACTAATCTTTTTGTATTTTCTAGAATAACAGAGAGAAAATGAAGAAATATATTACCTCTAATTTAATTAACAAATCCTATTACAAATAAATAGTCAAATGCAACTATTTATCTCATGCAACAATATATTAAATCTATTCTAATTTAAATGAAGATTTTTCCAATTAATAATTATGGATTATCAAATCCTCTTCCTATCTCAGAGACATGAGAAGATTTGAAGCTTCTGATAATCTTTTCTTCCCTGCAACTTCCTAAATAGAATATGAGAAGATTCAATAGAAACCACAATTTGTAATAGATTTTTTATTATCTATGGTGATATTGCAAGCTTCCTCCAGATATTATTCCCTCATAAATCCAAAATGATGGGAAGGGAAGGATCTATCACCAAAAAATTCTATAGAAGATGTGAAAGATTCTTGGAAATGATGTAACTATTTACAATAAATAAAATTCTTTTCATTTTTTTACTTTAGTTGATAAATGTGCATACCTTGAGGTAAATGAATAAATGAAGAAAATCAATAAGTAACACCCAACTTGGAATTACAATGTAGAGGAAATGCTAGTTGTGGTATCAATTTGTCCCCTAAGTTATCTTTACCAATATTTTATGTCCACATGAGTCCAAGGAACTGGGAATGCAGAGGAAGAAATGAGAAGAAAGCACTAGATCAATGACAGCTTTGATGAAAGTTTGGTTGTAATGCAGGCTAAATGTGCATACCTTCGAGGTAAATAAATAAATGAAGAAACTCAATAGTAACCCCCAACCTAGAATTAAAATGTAGAGGAAATGCCGATTTGTGGTATCACTTTTTCCCCTCGATTATCTTTACCAATATTTTATGTCCACATGAGTCCAGTGAACTGTGAATGCGAGAGGAAGCAATGAGAAGAAAGAACTAGATCAATGGCAGGTTGATGGAAGTTTGGTTGTAATGCAAGAATAAGAAAGATAACATAAGAGAAAAGAGCTTGGTTGTACAGCTTTCTATCAAGAATTTGGCATCTCAACTAAGAAATATACACAAAATAATCTCTAGCCATTTTCTTTAGAAGAAGCGATGGATTTATAGAACATAAGCTAGGAAATGGTCTTAGCCATTTGGTAGAAATGGGGTGCCACATCACAAAAATAAGAGGGATTTTAACACTCAATCAACAATTATAAATTTAAGAGGAGGTTGATACAAATCATTCAAGCTTAAAATCAGCCAAATTGATCAAGAAATGTGTGCTAGAGGTGAACTAGAGTGAGAAAACATGTGTCCAATTCACACTAGAAAATTTTTGTAAGATTCACACGAACCGCCACCCTATATAGAGAGTAGTGGTTATGCAACCACTGCCTGGTAGTAGGATGGTGGTTTTGTAACTAAAGGCAAAAATTAAGGAAAACCACTACAGAAAGTCATGAAAGTAAATGGTTAAGTAAGGTAATCTAAGATATAAATATACACTACAAAGAGGTAAAGGGGCTCAAACACCTTTGGAAAAGACATGAATCATCATTGGGGACTTTTGAACCATTTCCAACAATGTAGCACATGTAAATTTGGGTGTGTATAGATACCCAAAGGTTTAGAAACATAGGGCCTTTCTAATGATTGTGGTAGTAGGAATAGAGAAGTGTAATACCTCTATCATGGTTGTTATCTTTGATCTCTTCTATTAATGAAATATCAACGTTGATAGGTGATTTTTATTTGTAAGACGATGTACTCTTTAAAAATGATAAATCATGTTGTAGTAGATGATATGTTTTATCTTCTGAAATTGGATAACGTTATGCCATGACGATTTTGAATATATTAATGAAGTATTTCTTATAATTTTATGCTGAAACTTTTTAATGTATTTGACATATTAATGAAGGAAATGAATTCAATCATATTTGTTCTTTTCCTATTCATGAATACTAAACTTGTTTTTAAGTCTTATGATTGAAAATTCCAAGACTAATCACCTCGGATCAATTATAGTGATACAAGGCATGTTTGATTTTTTTTTATATTTTGAACATCTTGATTAGTCGGTCATAATATATGATTTCTGCACCTGCAGGACTTACACTAGGGTCACGGGCGTCCCGTAGTATCTTTTAGATTTCACCCTTCAAGGTGATATGTTTGTCGTTTTGATGAATTGTGGAAGGTAACGTTCTTTGATTAATTAATTAAGAACCTAATTAATCTAAGTTTTTTATTATTGATCTTATCCTAAACTTATGCTAAGTTTATTTATTCATTATATTGATTAAATACTAAAAAGGATAATGGGGAATATCCTAAGTTTGGGCTCTAATTAATCCTAAGATATATAGGAGACTATGCTTAAGATCCTAAACTATGGTATTAAACTTATGTTAGGGGAAATAAGTTATGGACAATGACCTAACCTATGGCATTGGGGTTGGATTTTTTAGAAAATGGATTTGGATGGCGGTGGCACCATTCCAAATGCATTGCCAGTTTTAAATGTTCCATTTAATTTTAAGTACCACCAAACTTGGCCAAGGTTTGGGGAAGGTAGAAAGTTTCGAGTTGGCAACACTGCTATTTTAGGTGAATGAAAATTTTGAACTGTTAGTTATGACTAACATAGTATAAGGTTGGGTGGGAGTTTTAAGAAGGGACTCTGTTAGTGTTGTTGCATTTATGCTCCTTGACCCGAGAAAAAATCACCTAGGGAATAGTAAGGAGGTTGGAGGAAAAATAAACAATTTTTTTATTGTTTCATTTGGAATTTTTGATATTTTGAGCTCTGCATGTTATTTTCCATTTTTTGAACCTCTAGTTTGAATCTATTGCATGTATGATTTCACCCTTGCATGGTGGAAATAATGGCAAAATTTGATCATGGAAGCTATAAGAAGAAAGAAGGGAAAATTTTAGTGGATTGTTTTGGCGTTTTTGTTGGAAATATTTTTGTGGAAACTTTTTTGAAGGATTGAAGCAAGGAAGAGAAGACAGGAGAACTACCAGGCATGATAGGCCCTATCTCTTTAAAATATCTTACTTTTATTTAAATGTTTTCATAAAAAGAACTTTTCTCTTTATGAAAACACCTCTGAGAATTTTTTCTTGTGTGATTATTTTCTCCTTCTTGCTTTTGTGAGTTCTTTTAGACATGGTTTCTTTGGGTAATAATAGTTTTGTGAAATAATGGTGTTTTACTTGAACTTGGGTTCAAATAAAATTGGTAAACGGATGTGTGGCTTTATTAGAAAACTGGGTATGAGATTGCTTGGAGATTCTACATTTTGAAATACATGTGTCTCCTCATTTTGTATCCATTGGAAATTTTACGTTTTTGTAGGGATCTTGTTGGAAATATCTTGAATGTTGGAGTTCTCCAGGTTGTAGTGAAACTAGGTTTGGTTTAACAATTGATAGGTTGAATTTTTTTGCTAAATAAAACTATGTTTGTAATGAAACTTTTGTTTCAAAGTGGTGGTCTTACGTTTTGGTCATATTATCTTTTAATATTGGTCATCTTGTTCTTGGAATCCATTTTTGGATTTTGTTTTGGTTATATTGACCTTCATTTCGACTTAAGATTGTTTCAGATTTTTTGATCTTTTTGTTTTAAAAGGATCTTGTTCAACCCGAATGGGTGTTTCAATAAGAGGTTTTGAGCATTATAAGTGTATGTGTATAGGTCAATAATGAGCTTCATGTTTTTATCTTCTTAAATCTCATTTTGATGTTTTAACACCATTTTTGGGTGTGTTGGTACCCAAACTTAATCTCCTTCACAACTTAAGCAACATCATGGATTTGCATAAGACACTCAGAGGTAGATAAATGATTTTTATGTCATTTGTAGTCGGGGATACATCTATCTGATTTGTTAGCACTCAAGATTTGAAGGAGTGGGTAGCACCTTAGAAGGATTTTGATTTGATCCTCACTATTTTAGGTTGTGCCTATCAACCAAGGCAAGAGAACCTATATTGCAGCCTTTTTTTGGTGAAGGAGGTGGAGATATCCTTGTATTTTGCATATTGTATGGAAGGGCCTTGGGAAAACATGATCAATTCTCCATTATTCAAACTCAAAAGAGTTTTCACTACTAAATGATGGAAATGTTTTCAAAACAAGGCAGAGGCTACTAGAGACATAGTATTATCCTGATTTTCCTTGTGCATTTTTGTAAATGGATTGTATTCTCTTGTTAACAGACAATGCAATGCAGGGGTAGTATAGGGTAGGGTCTGTCATCACTAATCCGGTACTATGATAATTCTTCACCGGAACTCCTCGTGCTATGATTATTTACTAATGCACAACTTTTAGTTTGGTGGATGGAATCTGGAAACACAACAACAAACATAACAAAAGAATACCATAGACTATGATAAGAAGGAATGACGATAAATCTGAAACATAAGTGTAAATTATAATATCAACATGAAATTGTTACAATCTCACCCATGAGGTACTTCAAGTGTTATTGAATTCACTTGCCTTCCAACAATAACTATGGGAGAAACTTCACAATTACACTTCTTAATGGCTTCTTTAACACACCTTCAAAATGATGGCTTCCTTTACACACTTACTCATACAATATTTCTCACTACTTCCTTCTATGCTAAATGAGGGGGGTGGCCTCTTTATTTATAGAAATTTAGGTTTATCCATCTTATCTCTAAGATAGGATAGGAAATATCTTCTGGCCAATCATATTTCATGCCTAAACTCTTGCCTTTACATGTAGGCTTATCTTCTAAGATAAGATAAACCTTATCATCTCACATGGGTTCCACCTTTTTAGAATTTTGCACAAATAAAATACACAAAATATTTATGACATCACTCTTTGTCCTTATTACAAATATAATATTTCTAATTCCTAATCATCTAGACCCTACTTTTCTACTTATCCCAACTTTGACATTTTAACATTACCGACCACTTACGACAAATATTTACTTTTTACAACATTCCTATTGTACTTTGACTGTTACTGTACTCTACATTATTGGCGGCACCATACTGACGGTGCCGTTATCTTCTATTAGACGCTACTACTAATTACACTTAACAACATCCTATTCCTAATACATACATTAATGAAATAGAAATTACGGAGGAAAATTTTAGTGTCGACATCTTCCCCCTTCCTAGCTTCTACTCCGTCCTTGGAGTAGACTATTCTGGTGATTGGAAAATCTTCAATTTTTCATGGTTGACCCATTTTGTAATGGGAGTGCCATCCAATTCCTCCAGTTGGTATGTACCATTTTCATGCACAGCTGCTATTTTGTAGGGCCCCATCCATTTTGGAAGAAATTTTCTTTGTCTTCTTTTTTGTATCTAGAATCATATACTAGAACCAAGTCATTCACATGAAATGGAGACCAACAGATATTTTGATCAAAGTATTCCTTCTGCTTCATTTTCTTCTTATAGCTTGTATCCTTTGCTATTTCCCTCATTTCCTCTAGCAAATGAAGATGTACCAACCTTTCTTTTACTGAATCACATTCATCCATCCTTTCATTTTTCATAACTCTCACAAAGTGGGAATATCAAACTCAATAGGAAGAAGCTGGATCAATGTCATAGGCCAACCGAAATGGGGAGTATCTTGTTGCTGACTTTGATGTTGCCCTATATGCCCACAATCTTTGCATGAATCCTTTTATCCCACTTATGTACCTGTAAGGCTGCATCTTTTTGCTAGAATTTGACACAACAAAAAAATTTGTTCATTCCACCTATCCATTTGTGCTTGGTTTGTATGTTGTTGCCTTCCTGTGCTTAATAGAAAATTTATTGACTAGGGCTTCTACTACCTCATTAATGAAGTGGCTTCCTTGATCTGTTACAATTTCTAATGGGCAACCAAATCTGGTGACAATGCGTTCATATATGAACCTTGCCACTTCATCCATAGAAGTTATTTTCAATGGCCTAGCTTCAACCCACTTAGTTAAATAATCTGTGGCAACTACAATATACTTATTTTGGCGTGGGGTAGTTGGAAGTGGACCTACAATATCTATTCCCCACTTTTCAAAGGGACCAAGTGGAAGAATAGGGCATAATGGAGCTGATGAAGTCTTACGGTTACCATGTGTTTGAAAAATATCACATGTCTTACAATAATTATAACAATCTATAAAAAGAGTGGGCCAGTGATAACCTGCATCCAAAATCCTTCTTGTTGTAAGTTGTCCAGAGAAGTGTCCTCCACATGTACCATTTTGGAGTTCTTATCGCTCCCTTCCCTTGATCACGTCTAACGCCCTCTTGTCTTGTCCATCGTGTCCTATTCGAAATAATACTCCATGCAAAATAGAATGTGGATGACTGGCTTGATAATCTTCCTCTTAGTCTTTGCATTGGCACCATCGAGAAACTTGAATTCATTCGAGATAATTCCAAATATCTATGTATTCACTAGGGATTGTGTCGAGGATAACAATGTCTTATCCGGGAAATCATCATCATCACAAGATGAACCTAAACCATCATAGGCTCGAGAGAGTGCATCTACATTGACATGCTTCTTTCCTGGCCTATCTATAATATCAAATTTAAATTCTTGTAGAAAAATTATCCATCTTGCTATCCTCCCTGATGGGTTAGGCTTATTTACAATATATTTTAGAGCTTGATGATCTGTTACAACTAAGAATTTTTGCCCTAGCAAGTAATTCCTAAACTTATTTACAGCAAAAATGATAGCCAGAGCCTCTTTTTCAGTTATAGTATAATTTACCTCAGCACTACTCATTTGTTTGCTCCCAAAGTAAACTAGATGATCATTCCCATTTTCATCCTTTTGGCTCAGAGTATTTCCTAGTGCTGCATTTGAGGCATCAATATACACAATGAATGGCTTGCTCCAATCTAGATTCTTTAAAATAGGTGAAGACACCAGGGCTTCCTTCAGTTGTTCAAAAGCTTCATGCGCCTTATTTCTGGTTCATAATTAACATCCTTCTTCAAGAACTGGGTTAGTGGCTGTGTAATCTTTGAGAAATTCTTGATGAACCTTCTATAGTAACCCACATGGCCTAAAAATGATCTCAACTTACTTCTATTAATAGGAAATGGTAACTCTTTGATTTTTGAAACTTTATCGGATCGTGCAATACCATCTCTGGATACAACATGCCCTAACAAAACGCCTTTAAAACATCCAAAGACACACTTTGTAGGGTTTAGTGAGGATTTTTATTCATCTAACCTTTGAAATGTTGTCTCCATCTGGTGTAGGTGGTCCATCTTGCTCCCATAGATGTAAAAATCATCTAGAAATACTCTGATGAAGTTCCCAATGTAGGGTTCGAACACCCTATTCATCAAACACTGGAATGTTGCTGGAGCATTACACAACCCAAAAGGCATAACTCTATAAGCAAACGTTCCCCAAGGAGTGGTGAAAATGGTCTTTAAGCTTTTCTTTCTTTGCTATATGAACTTGGTTGTAGCCACTATATCCATCAGCAAAACTATAACACTCCTAGCCAGCTACTTTGTCCAAGATCTGATCTGAGAATGGAAGAGGGTAATGATCCTTCTTTGTTGCCTTATTGAGCTTCATGTAGTCAACACAAATGCGTAGCTTCCCATTCTTTTTTATTGAGATCACAATGGGAGAAAACCATTCTGAATTCTCCACAAAAATATGAATCCTGCATCAAGCAACTTATCTATTTCTTCTTTTACGGTCTTGGAAAAATTAGGCATTTGCTTTATGGGCTTAGCACCATCTACCAGCTCAATAGAATGTTCTACCCAACTTACTTGACGTAGTTCCTTGTAATTAAAAGTGAATATGTGTATGTACCTTGAAAGAGCTGGAGGTAGGATTCCTTCTCACTCTCCATCACAACATCACCAATATTTATTTGTTGGAGACGATCATCAATTTCTTCTTCAGATAATTTTATGGGGTCATGAGTCGGTGTGACTGGAAGGATATCCATGACCGAAACATCAACCTCACTTTCTTCATCTTCTATGTCCACTTCACTGGTACTAGAGTAATCAGAGGATGTCCAATCATCAGTTTCATCACTTGAATCGATAGGTTCTACCTTATGATGCCGAGGGATCACATTTATTTTCACCCTCTCTCTACCACGTCTAAGTGTCATGAATCCTTCATTCCAGTAGTTTCTTGCATGAACTCTCCTTAGCCATGGTCTTCCCAACAACATTGGGTGCGCTTGATAGTACCATTTTTCATCACTGAAAGTCTAGCACACATACAACACCCATAATGAGATATTGCCACATTTGAAACTACACCTTACGGTTTAGTTTTTCCCTTATTTAATGACCTTAACATAAGTGTTGAGGGGCGATCAATTTTAAACCCAACATATTCATTACTGGACTCGGTTATTACATTAAGCTGCAGCACCTCCATCAACTAAGACATCATGAATTGAAATACCATTACATAGTACCTCGGCTTGTGGAGCGTAGGGATCCGCCTCTACCTCCAAAACAAGGACCTCAACCTCCTTCCTTTGTCAAGAATTGAGTCCACTTTGCAGCTTACGCCTCTTTTGAAGACATAGCCAAGAGTTGACCATATGTAATATTTGCGAGCCTTTTGGACCAGATCTTCTAAGATGGAGTATGGTCCTTGTCCTGTGAAATCGAGAAAATCCCGCACACCCAACTTTCTTCTCATATGTTTCTTACTAGTTTCTCCTTTCATCTTCTTAGGATCATTTCCATCTTGGTTATTGTTATCCAAAATTCACCCCAGGGGTAATTTTGATAACATGCATCGATTATTCAGTCCAGAGTAAGTAGATTGATTGAGGCCCAAAATCATGTTTAAGGGTCCCCTCGGCTTCTTTCTAACTCTCCTGTCCAAGAAGAAAACCCAGCAAGTTTTAAAAATGTAAAAAAATTAAAATTGCAAAAATCCATGCTTGGGGCCGAAAAAATGAAGAAAATCAGCTAAGTCCTAGTCCGGGCGATCTACGGAGCAGTTGGGACGTTGGGATGTCGGCGTGAAAATCAATCGATCGTAGAAAATGTCGGGGCATGGAGTGCAGTAAGGATGCCCATGCTTTGTTTTAATGCATCTGCATTCAATGAGGAATGGCTCCCACGTTTTTTCACGTTTTCTCTCTCCTAGGCTCGACCCATGCATTGTAAAAGCCAGATTTGGCTCATTTTAAAAGGGTGGTTCATCTTTTCAGCTCTGCCCTCCCTTCTTTTCTTCTCCAGGGTTGAAAATGGAGTTTGAACCTCCTCCCCTACTCTGTAATGGCATTTTTTCCTTTTACCATTAAAATGATGTTCTGTGCAAACTTCAAGCAACAAAAATGTGTTTCGTGATGCATCTGTCCATCCTTGCTCATTTTTCGCTTGTTTTCTTCTTGCCTCTCTTCATTGCAGGTATTTGTGCATGTTTGAATGTTCATTACGGGTTTGGAGCATGTTCATGGAGTTTTGGAAAATTTTACTGTGTGAAATCTATCCTTGGGCTGTGATGCATCTCATCCATCCTTCCCATTGCTCACCTCTCCTTGTTCCATGGCAATTTTGATAGATGTTCAACATTTTCCTTCTCTGGTGTATCACCATTTTAGTGTAGGCTCTGTTTTTCCCTTTTCTCTCTCTCTCTCTCTCTCCTTGGCATGGTTAGATTAGGATTAGATTAGCTTGCCTACACTAGAATAGCTTGTGGCAGGTAGTTTAGGAATAGGAACCAGCCTTCTCTGGAGATTCCTTTCTCATTTTTACAAGTCCCACACTTGGAGAAAGGATTCCATGTTGTCTCAATCACACTTTGGATGCTAGAGTGATCAACCTAGAAATATGATCAACGTCCAGGGGTGCTGTGATTTTGCACTAACAGTTTTGGCACACCCGGTGGGACCTTAGAGGTCTTCCACTTCATCTTTTGCAGGTTGGTGTGTTCCTGTGAAGATTTCAGCCTTTGGAGGCACTTGCAAACACATCTGGCGACTCCATCTGATCAGCAACCCATTTACGAAGTTGCGACTGTTTTTTCATCCATTCCCATCCATCCTTCTTTCCATCCCTTTCATTATTTTTCATTCCATGAAGTTGTGCAATCATGACTTCATTTCCATCATGGAATTCACATTTTCAACAACAACAGCAATGTTTCCCACCTCCAACATGTTTTTTAAATCCTCCAAATCAGCATTTTGAACAAATTCAAAATCAACATGCATACCCATATGAGCAACAATTCCAAAATCATTTTGGCTATGGAGCTTTCCAAGAGCAAGAGTATGCATATAATGAAGACAATCAGATGCAAGATGCTGGTTTGTTGGAGAAAATCCAAAAGATGGAGGTAAAGATGGTGCAGTCCAGAGCAACAACTCAAATGAGAGCTTTCAGAATTGGTTGTAGGACTCCTTGTCCATGGGGAGGCCCTTTTCCAAGACACTTCAGCCCTCGGGAGAAGCTTTGACTTCATGATGAAGATGCTGCCCCAACTTGCACAATGGACAACGAAATAGAGGAGCCTATACACTTGTTGTTGAACAAACTCTTCATGGGGAAGTTCTACACCATCATCTAGTTTTTCTCTTCCCATTACTCAAGCAACACCATCTCATTTGGAATTACAAATTCTAAACTCCCCATCTGCTGTCCCAAATGTTGATCCCATGTCTCCACCTCTCAGTCTTCCACCACACCTCAATTCTTCTTTCCTTTTTCCTTCCAAACAGTCATCCCCTCCACAAGAGCTAAAAGAAATACGCTCTCCCAAAGAAACAAGAGGTTTCATCTCCTCTACCACCACAAAAAATTTCCAAATCAATTGAGTTACAACCCATCCCTCCTCTTGCATTCCCAATTCCATGTGGGGAAGAAAAAATTGCAAAAATCGGCCATGAAGGACAGCAAGAAGAGGAGCCCAACAGAAAAGAAATGATAGACAACTTGAGGGTTTGGGCTGCCAAATTTGGGATGACAAAGATCCCCTTGATGGTTAAACCTACAGAAGAGGCTAAGGTTGAAAAAATGGTGGTTAAGACTGATTTTGTGGTAGCAGAAGAAGAGAAAAAAGAAGAAGCAGATCAGTAGTTAGTTTGCTCAGAAAGTAGTGTCCATGTTGGCACTCTATTTGAAGGGAATGCTGATTCAATTCAAGTTGCACAATCAGCCATAAAGGAAGAAAGCTTAGAAGAAGATCTTGCAGTCCCAACTTGTCCTCTAGAGCAGCAGATTGAAGAGTTTGACTTGACAAACTTCGTGCTAGAGGAATATTTCTATCAAGAGCAAGATTGTCTTCAAGTAGTAGAGAAAGGAGAAGCTGCTCCAGATCCAAAAGAAGAGGAGCACAATCTAGCTGTGGAGGAGAAAATTGCAGATCTAAGGGCTTTGAGCACAAAGCGAGGCTCTGGAGAACCTTCTTCTTCTTCTTTCTACTTCACCTCTCTCAAGTTCTAGTCAAGAGGAGTTTGATCTCTCAAACTCAATGTTGGAGGGTGAAAGAAACCATGGTGGTCAAGTTACAGATCAAGAAGAGACCATGGAGGAAGTGGATCATTTGCGGCGGGACAGCCATAAGGCGGTTTATCTCATCGATTTGGAGGACTGTTTTGATGGAGAAGAGCCGGTTGAGTTTCCACCATTCTCTCTTTCATCATCCACATTCCAAACACTTGAGTCTGCTGTCATGAAGGAGAACATTCATTTGCAACAGCCTGCATCTTATAGCAGCTCTTTGGAACCAAGATTGGAAGATTTTAATCTTTCATGTCCTTCATTGGAGGAAGAGAAAGGGCACAAAGATTCTACCATTGCTTCCACACCATCCATTCAGGAGGGTCTACAAGAAGACTCCATTTTTGGAGTTGAAAATCAGAGCTATGGGCATATCAAACGGATCAGACCTTGCCCAATCAGGTATTTGGCTTCATTGGAGCCAAAGGAGAAGTCACAACCAGTCATGCTTGCTTCTGAGCATGAGGATGAGCTGCAAAGTTCCAAGGATCAGTTGTCATACCTCTTCAATCCAAATGCGAGCAACAAAAGAGGTATTTAATTTTCCTTCACCGATACCTTGATGATTTGGGTGGAAGACTAGCTTCTTGTTGATTTTCCATCCATCCAATCAGCCATGTTCAATGCCAAATCAATTGCATGGCTGCCACTTTTGAGAAAGGGAAACTATTTCTCACAACTAATTGCGGGGTTTGTTTAGCTTGCCTTTGCTTCCAGTTAGAGTAGAGTAGGTAGGTTTTCTTTCAGTAAAAGAAGTGCTTGTCCACACTCTGCATGTTCCATTTGGAGCATGTATGATTTTCAGTTCTGTACATAGTTTTTGTGGTGCTGGTTTTGCTCTTGCATAGTCCATTTCAGTGGCATTTTGGTGAGAACGACTCCATTTCAGTGGGTTTCCAAGTGGCTCAGAGAGGAGGTTTTCAAAGTTCAGATCAGTTTGCAGGCTACAACTCATGACTCCATGCCCAATGGATGCTTCAGGCAACTAGTAACTTCATCCAGCAGGTAGATGACCCCACTGAGTCGCCAAATTGTTATCCAAAATTCACCCCCAGGGTAATTTTGATAACATGCATCAGATTATTTAGTCCTGAGCAAGTAGATTGATTCAAGGCCCAAAATCATGTTTCTGGGGTCCCCTCGGCTTCTTTCTAACTCTCCTGTCCAAGAAGAAAACCCAACAAGTTTTAAAAATGTAATTTTTTTTTTTTTGCAAAAATCCATGCTTGGGGCCGATAAAATGAAGAAAATTGGCTAAGTCGTAGTCCAAGTGGTCTACGGGATAGTTGGGACGTTGGGATGTCGGGACGTGAAAATCCAAATCAGCCGAAAGGGGAAAAAATTACCTAAGTCTTGTTTCACGTGGTCTGGGATAGTTGGGACAAAAGTACGCGCGGGACGCGGATCGGCCGGTTTGGCGCAAGTTAGTCCATTTCGGGTGGTTCGGAGATATTTGTCCCAGACAGTTTGGGACATCTAGGCCAAAAGTACGCAGAGGATGTGAACCGGCCGATTCAGTGAAACAAGAGACTTTCGTCCGGGACATTTGGGCCAAAAGTACGCGGAGGACGCGAAAAGCCGAAAGAGCCGAGAGCCAATGAAATCTCGCCACATGTCTTCACCGCAAAGAGGGACAAGGAAGCTCGAATCGGCCTGAAGCAGGAGATTTTCGTTTGGGACATCCGGGCCAAAAGTACACGAGGGACGCGTGGGACGTGAAAATTTGAAAGAGCCGCCAACGAATCAAATCTCGCCACGTGTCTTCACTCATCGGCCCGCCGGGAAAATTTTAAATTTTTTTCCAAAGGCAAAAAAACAAAAGGGAAATGGTTAGGAAGGGCCCGCGTCCAATGAAATCATGCCATGTGGCACTTGAGTGGCGGAGCGTGGGGAGAAATGGGAAAATTTTCCCAAAGTGAAAAATACCAAATTTTAAAAGGACAAAGTGCACCCCTCAGGCCCGAGCCAATAAAATAGTGCCACGTGTCCTAGTGGCAAGAAATTAAGGGCCCGAAAGAAATTTTCAAAAGATGAACCCACAGATGAATCAGATCCCGACACGTGTCATCCAAGTGGTAGAGCGCGAAAAAATTTCAAATATTTTCCCGTTGATCCGTTTTGGCCTGTTTTTGCCCTAAATCTTCAGATCACCATAACTTTCGATCCAGAGCTTGGATTTTCACGTTCTTTATATCAATGGAAAGCTGGTGAAATTATCTACATGATTCTGGGTCAATCTTGAATTTTGGTTCATTTTGGAGAGATAAAATTGAAAACCATCTATGGCACGTGGTAATGGCCAGAACTGACGTTTCAACAACCAGTTTTAATGCGAAATGGGTCGCATTCTTCTCCAGCATGGCCAAAAATGTCAAGGCATGGGTCTGTAAGGATGCCCATGCTATTTTAATGCATTTTCATTCAATGAGGAATGGCTCCCACATTTTTTCACATTTTCTCTCTCCTGGGCTCGACCCATGCATTGTAAAAAGCTAGATTTGGCTCATTTAAAAAGGGTGGTTCATCTTTTCAGCTCTGCCCTCCCTTATTTTCTTCTCTAGGGTTGAAAATGGAGTTTGAACCTCCTCCCCTACTCTGTAATGGCATTTTTCCTTTTACCATTAAAATGATGTTCTATGCAAACTTAAAGCAACAAAAATGTGTTTCGTGATGCATCTGTCCATCCTTGCTCGTTTTTCGCTTGTTTTCTTCTTGCCTCTCTTCATTGCAGGTATTTGTGCATGTTTGAATGTTCATTACAGGTTTGGAGCTGTGTTCATGGAGTTTTGGGACATTTTCTGTGTGAAATCTATCCTCTGGGCTGTGATGCATCTGTCCATCCTTCCCATTGCTCACCTCTCCTTGTTCCATGGCAATTTTGATAGATGTTCAACATTTTCCTTCTCTGGTGTATCACCATTTTAGTGTAGGCTCTTTTTCCCCTTTTCTCTCTCTCTCTCTGTCTCCTTGGCATGGTTAGATTAGGATTAGATTAGCTTGCCTACACTAGAATAGCTTGTGGCAGGTAGTTTAGGAATAAGAACCAGTCTTCTCTGGAGATTCCTTTCTCATTTTTACAAGTCCCACACTTGGAGAAAGGATTCCATGTTGTGCAATCACACTGGATGCTAGAGTGATCAACCTAGAAATATGATCAACGTCCAGGGGTGCTGTGATTTTGCACTAACAGTTTTGGCACGCCCGGTGGGACCTTAGAGGTCTTCCACTTCATCTATCTCCTCCCTGAGAACTAAATTATTTTCCTTGAAGAAGATTAATAGTTAACTATCCTATTTTCTTGAGCAGATCTTCATACTCAGTAGATGTACTAGTAGAAATATTTTTACTCACCGAGAGTTGTGGATTATGAACCAAAGGTGCTAGTGTAGGCTCTACTTTAGCAACATTTTTTTGGGCTCCTCTTCCATGCTTTCTTCTTGCCTTCTTGCAATCTCCTTTGCTTGTTCAATGGTAGCTGGGTGGTCATACTTCACTCATTGTCTAATCTCTAGCTTCATCCCAAGAATGAAGTGCTTACAGAGGAGATTATCCACGTCATTCATCAACCCATCTGCTAATCCTTCCTTCTAGATCTGGGCATCGAGCTTCCTCCTTAGCTCTAGAACACGAGCATGATAATCTCTTATCTTCTCCTTCTCTTCTTGGGCTAGCTTTGTGATCTCAATCATGAGATTTGCATATTTCTTTTGTTCACCAAATTCTTCAAGAAAACTTTTAGTTAATAAATCCCATGAGTTTTTTACATTTTCACCTAGTGTTTCAAACCACCTAAGTGTTGAACCATCCAAAAAGGTAGGAAAAAATTCAGTCCATTGTTCCCTTCTTATAAGGCCATTACAAATACAAGATTGTTTAAACTCTTGAATGAAAGAGGAAGCATCTTCATTAGATTGAGCTGAAAAAACAGGAATCTTCCCCATTTTCAAAAGTAACCACAGTGAAATACCAACCCACAAGTACAATCAACAAGACTTATGTGCACAAATAATTGGAATCATTATAATAGAAAGTGACTTTACACTTTTCTACAGTAAAATAGAAATGACCATGGTAAAATATGGTAAAACTTGACTTCTTGTGGTAAAAACGACTTTCTTGTGGTAAACACTATTCACGAAAAGTTTCTTGTGGTAAATACTATTCATGGTAAAAAGTGAAGTTACTGCGGTAAATACTATTCATGGTAAAAAGTGACTTTACCATGGTAACTACTATGCACAGTAAAAACAAGGTTACTCTCCAAATGATTTTTGACTAAGTGGGAATATCTCTCCAGAAAATCCATCAACGAGGAATGGTCCTAGCAATGGAACCAAAATGTCATCGCCAATCCAGCACTACGATAATTCACCGGGAACTCCTCATGCTATGATTATTTACTAATTCACAACTTTTAGTTTGGTGGATGGAATCTAGAAACACAACAACAAACATAACACAAGAATACCATAGACTATGATAAGAAGGAATGACGATAAATCTGAAATATAAGTGTAAATTATAATATCAACATGAAATTGTTACAATCTCACCCATGAGGTACTTCAAGTGTTATTGACTTCACTTGCCTTCCAACAATAACTATGGGAGAAACTTCACAATTACACTTCTTAATGGCTTCTTTAACACACCTTCAAAATGATGGCTTCCTTTACACACTTACTCATACAATATTTCTCACTACTTCCTTCTATGCTAAATGAGGGGGGTGGCCTCTTTATTTATAGGAATTTAGGCTTATCCATCTTATCTCTAAGATAGGATAGGAAATCTCTTCCGGCCAATCATATTTCATGCCTAAACTCTTACCTTTACATGTAGGCTTATCTTCTAAGATAAGATAAACCTTATCATCTCACATGGGTTCCACCTTTTTAGACTTTTCCACAAATAAAATACGTAAAATATTTATGACATCAATCTTTGTCCTTATTACAAATATAATCTTTTTAATTCCTAATCATGTAGACCCTACTTCTCTACTTATCCCAACTTTGACATTTTAACATTCTGACCAGGACCCGATTCTGACAAATATTTACTTTTTACAACATTCTATTGTACTTTGGTTTATTACCATAATCTACATTATTGGCGGCACCATACTAATGGCACCGTTATCTTCCATCGGACGCTACTACTAATTACACTTAACAACATCCTATTCCTAATACATACATTAATGAAATAGAAATTATGGAGGAAAATTTTAGTGTCGACAGGTCGGTTATTTTGAATGAAATTTTGTTGGGAGATGTTAGACAAGACCAACCAGAAATTACCAAACTCTTTGAGGACCTTTGTAAGAAATTTGTAACACTTAAACAATAGGAATGCTTCAAAAGCTTTAAAGTACCCCTTTAACTAGGATATGTGCACAAATGTGGGCCCAGATCTGCACTCTTCCACACAATATTTGACAACCTGCTACAAAATCTTGAAGAAAATATACCAACAAAGTATCTAGAAATCCTTATTTGATCATGACCTAAGGTACCCCCAAAGGTTTACAAAACAGTCTCGAGATTCAAGGACGGTAAAATGATTTTAAATATGTTTATCTTTTATCAGATGAAGGCTCTTATAAATATAAAATTGTAGATGTCATCAAACTATCAACAAGAAATGAGATGATGTATGATCAAAGAGATCCTAAACACAAGATTGTAACATGAGCAAGAAACACAAATTGAAGACATTCCGAAACATAAGTATATGCAAAATTTGCCAAGAGAATAAACCAGATAATCCAGAAAATGATCAAATATATATCAGCAAGGGAATGTCTTGAGAACAATCTCAGAGCTTGTTGATGGCTTTACAACTTGAAACCAACTCAACATGATAAAATCTGATGTAAAATAGAATTGAAAATGGCTCTCAAGCGGTTTTCTTAGAGAAATGGGCTTCTAGTTTTTACGTGAAATTCTAAATTATCTCTCTCCTTTCAAACTCTCCAAAATATGATATATACTCTATGCCAGCTTGGAGTCTTGCTTCCCAAGCAAAGAATATGCTTATGGGATCAAATTTGTTACAACAACTCCTCATGATTTGTAGAAAGGGACAACAAATAGAAAAATGCTTGATGAATGCTAGGTGTGCCCAAAATTTTTAAATTATTACACAAATTCGGATCATTATCCACCCTAGGGTCACGTTTTTACCATTTAGGCATGCAAGCATTTCTTACTAATCATTTTTCATCCTTTCCCCCTCATCATTTCACCTCTGCAACTTTTGATTTTCACTTTTCATGTCTTTTATCGGGCTTGAGATTTTTTTTATCAAAAAAATCCTAGATCACCGAATTAGGTCATGAAAATAGTGCCATTGCACTCAGAAGGCTGAGACGATGCAAAATCCTATAAGGTTTGATAAAATTTGATGCGAAACTTGATTTCCAAGTTTCTTGGAGATCCCATGGTGGCCAAAATGAACAAATGCATAGTATCCATCGATTTTGATCAACTTTTAATATCAGCCCTCCACGTGGAATATGCCATTTAAAAATAAGCTTGAAATTACCTTTTTGACCATGGATAAGGTGGGACACGTGTCAAAACACGATTGGATCGGGCTCCCATCCTTAAAAATGCATTTGTGACCTTTTTTAATTTTGGAAAATTTTACAAAATTTCCCCGCTTCTCCCTAGACTGCCACATGTCCATATGTGGGCCCCATTGAAAATGTAGGCCAATTCTATCAATTTTGACACTTTTTTAAAAAGGAAATTTTGCTCAAAATTCTCCGCTGGCCGAACACCCGCTCTCTTCCTCACCATGTGGCACTCTCCCATTCGCTGTGGGTCTAGGCCTCCAATTCTTCCTTCAACCTCCCTGCCAAATTTACAAAATTTCAAAATTCTCCCCGGGCCCGCGCTTCCCCATTTCTACCTTTTGGGACACGTGTCCTTTTCTTATTGGTCCCAGAGCTTCGGCCCAAAATTTGACATTATACCATTTGAAGTTAAAAACTTCAAAATCATCACAAAACCCGCTGCCCCATTTTGGCTCTCTTGGACACGTGTCCACCTACTATTGGATGAGGGCCTTCGGGTCAAAAATTTCCCTTAACACTTTGAGCCAAAAACACAAAAATTTCACCAACTCCTTTCGCCACCCGCATGTCCCCTAGAGCCACGTGTCCTTTTCCCATTTGTTGCGGGCTTTCGGGCTAAGAGTTGACTTTGAGAATTTTGCAAAATGAAAACCAAAATTCTTAAGGTAAACCTACCACCCCTCAACCAATCACAACATGCCACATAGGCATTCTTTGCAGAAAGTGGAGCCATGGGTCAAAATGTGCCATTTTGCCAAAAATTCCAAAATGACAAGTTAGAAAACATTTCGACCACCCCCAGCCAATAGGAAACCGCCACGTTGTAATAATGTTGTGATGATGAATTTGATGGGTATATGACACACTGTATGACCGTCAAAACATCAAAAATACAAGGATGCGCTAGAAATTGAATTTTTAACAAGGATGGCAGATTTCTTGATTTTAAATCAATTGAAACATGATTTAACATTGTTTTCAACATGGGGATTGAGATTTTAATCGCAAACAACTTGGATTTCATCAATTTGAGTTTTGCGATTTGTGAAAGGAAAAAATGACACGGCTGACCATTTGAAAAAACTAGGGCATAAAAGGGGGAAATTTGGATTTTGTTTCAAATTAGGGGAAAAAATAATATCTTGGGCATCTTCAAAGCATTCGATTGGGGAAGACAAACTGTAGACCACCAAATTGAAAAATAAAACATTTGTGAGTAGATTTGGGCATGGAACATTAGGGCACATTATGCAAACTGAGAATTAGCACCAACATTGGCTCTTGCTTGGGGATGGGCACTCCCAGTGAGTGCCACAAGGACAAAATGTAGACCAAGTGCCAAAAATCCATTGGGCAAAGGAGTCAAAAATGCAAGGCAGCCCAAAAACCAGAAAAACCACCAAAAACAAACCGAAAAGACAACCAGAATGGCTTCCAAGGACAAAAGGGCAAACCACACACCAACCAATAGTAAAAACAAAGCAAAACACAAAGACTATACAAATGTACAATTTGTGCATACCTCAATTTGGGGATTTAATCCAAGAAATGTTTTAAATGCTTGCCATTAACAGAAGCTCTAGCAATTCACCATCTAGATCTTTAAGGAAAAAGGTATGCTCACCAATTTTGATATCAATGGCATAAGGGCCCATCCATAATGCATTTAACTTGTCATGCTTGCCCTTTTCTTCATGCCTACTATCCCACAACAAAACCAGATTACCAACATTGAAGGCTTTAGGAGTGACCTTCTTGTCAAACTATCTTTTCAATTTCTCTCTAAATCGACATGACTTTGATGGGAAACTCTTCTCTCTTCATCTAACTCAATGATATGATTAATCCTTGATTTATATGGGCCATGCTCTTGATCTTCCAACTATTGGGAAACCGGAAATGAAGATAATTTTAGGTGTAAGGGCAATAAAGATTGAATTCCATACACCAATTCAAATGGGCCTTTACCAGTTGCTCTTTTAGGAGTTATTCTATTAGCCCAAACTGTAAAATTTAATTTATTCCCCCCACTTCTTCTTTTTTATTTCCAAGGTCCTCCTAATGATCTTCAACAAGCTCTTATTACTAGACTCAGCTTGTCCATTCCCTTAGGGGTTGTAGTTTGAAGACTAAGTTAGATTTATCCCATATTCATTGTACATTGCCATTAAAGGTTTGGCTCTAAAGCACATGGCATTATCAGATAAAATCTTAATTGGAACCCCAAATCTGCATATGATATGACTCAACAAGAAATCCATTACCACTTGGTGTGTTGTCTTCTTAGATGGAATTACTTGAACCCATTTCGTAAAATAATCGGTGGCTACAAGAATCCATTTATGACCAGCACTAGAGGGATCTAAAATATTAGCAATGAAGTCCATTCCCCATTGTTTTAAAGGGGCTTCAATTGATACGAGCTGCTGCTAAGGAAGGGAGCATGAAGCTTCCGGTCTTCCCAGAGAAACATTGGCAACTATCACACTTTCTAACTAGTTGGGTTGTATCTTTAAAAAGAGTAGGCCACCAATAACCAAATCTAAAAATATTACATGATGTTACTCTCCTAGTAAAGTGTCCTCCATAAACTCCCCCATGGAAATCAGTAATTATCTTTGGAGCTTCATCTTGATTATGCATTTCAAGAGGACACCTTCAGGGTTCTTCCAAGCCAACCCAAGGTCTGTTATGATATAATTTTGAGAGGCCAACTTGAGGGATTTTTTTAATTTTTATTCAAGTGACTAGGATAGCATAGGTGCATGAGGTAGAAGATCACATCTTTGTACCACTCGAACTCATCAATTTCTCAAGAAGATATGCCCTTTCTTCCTCTAACTGATTCACTTCCACATTCTACAAGTTGCTCTCAGCCATGAGCCTAGCAAGACCCAAACCTCTTACCAACTTTGTGGTTTGGATGTCCATATCATACTCCTGTAGTTTGTTCACCAATCTACATCTTTTACTTGAGATCTCCATTTCTAATAGGATCTATTTCACCATGGTGTGGGAATGTAAGCAACAAATTTTGAACTCAATATATAAGGCCTGAAAATCTTTGTTGCTTTCACCAAGGAAAATGCTTGTTTCTCCATGATTGTATACTTCAACTCAGCTACTTGTAAATCCTTGCTAAAGAAGGAAATAGGCCTCTCAGCCCCATTCTCATCCTTTTGTAACAAAATAGAAGCAATGGTATATTCAAAGGCAAAGGAAAAGATTTGGAAAGGCCTCTTATAGTTTGGAGCTGCTAAAACAGGTGCATGCTTAAGTGCATCCTTTATTCCTTCAAAAGCTTGAATGGCAGCCTCCTCCCACCTGATAACTTGATTGTTTTTAACATGCTTGTGATTGGGATAGTTAGCTCGAAAAATTGGAAACAAACCTTTTAGTAAAATTGATTTGATGAAGAAAGATTAGATACCTTTCTTGGTTCTTGGGATAGGTACTTTGCTGATTGCTTCCACTCTCTTAGGGTCTATCATAACACCATCCTTTGATACAATGTGACCAAGCAGCTTGGCCTTTTACACACCAAAATGATAGTTCTTTGGATTAAGAGAAATTCCATACTCCCTACATCTGATCAACATTTTTTCCAGTGCTTGAAATGATAACCTCGCTGCCTTAAAAATACAGTCACATCATCTTGGTAAATTGCAATAAACTCATTGATGTAACCAGAAAAAGAAACATCTATTGCTCTTTGAAAATTGTCTCCAGCTTTCATCAATCCAAATGGCATCCTAACAAAAACATATGTCCCCGAAGGAGTAGTGATTACTGTCTTAAGTCTTTCTAATTCTTTGAAAACTACTTGATTGTATCTGGAGAAACCATCCAAAGTAGAAAGCAATTTTGATCCTGTCACAAGCTGCAACATATTCTCCATGTTGGGCAAGGGATAGTTGTCCTTCATGGATGCCTTGTTTAGATTTCTAAAATCCCAACAAAGTCTGATATCTCCGTTCTTCTTTCTAAATGGCACAAGGTTTGCAACCCAAGATGAATATCTAGTGGGCTGAATAATACCTCCATCTCTCGGCTTCTTTAACTCTTCTTACATTTTAATGGAGAGAAGTGGATTAATAGGACTTTTCCTTTGTCTGAGTGGCTTGGCATTTTCTTCAAGAGGGATCTCACGTTGAAACAAATCTTCTCTATATGCTTTCAGCTCTGAATAGGACCAAGCAAGCGATCTTGATATTTTTCAAGAGTTGGGCATAGGACTATTTTTCTTCTTTACTAAAAATGCTGCCCAACCAAACCTTCCTTGGTTTTTCCTTTGTTCCCAATTCATGCTCTTCCACATCCCTTGAAGCAAACATCTTTCTATTTATGATGCAATCAGCATTATTAAAATTTTCCTCACGTGCCACAAGACCTCTAGGAATGGTGTTTGTTTTCAATTGGATGATATCTTTTCCAAACAGTTTCTTTTCCTTCGAGTCATGCATACCATTGACTCCCAATCAATATTATAATTTACAAACTCACCTTGGTTTTGCACACGAGCATAGCATCACTATTAAAGACTTTCCAATGTTTCACATTATTAGGGACAAGCTGACTTGAGTCAGGACTTGTATTCACAATAAGGTGAAATGGTGTAGTTTTCAAATCTAAACCCAACACTACTAACTTATTAGTAGCAGCATTAAGACCTCTTGTCATGGTAAACAATGTTAAAGGAATCAAACATTTCAATTAGATCCCAAATTGCATGCTTATACTATTTCATACGCTGATTTTTGTATACAATTTTCTTATTTGTCTGAGCATTAGATCTCGAGTATCCTTTACAAAAATATCTCTTACTCCATACTTCCATGCAATCCTTAACCCCAACAATAATGCCTCATACTCAGCAACGTTGTTAGTGCATTCAAAATTAAGTTTGAAGGAAAAAGCATATTCTTCTAAAATAGGAGAAAGCGAGAACTATACCAACACCATTTCCAAATTTGGAGCAAGATCCATCAAATAGAAAGGTCCAAGAGAGAACCTACCATATCAAGGCACATTGATCTGTCCATCTTGTGTTCTTTTCCATCAGAAAGCTAATGAAATTATCAAGCATCTATATCAACAAACAACACTTCATAGGAAGCATTGTTTGGATCTTCAATCAAGTGCAACATTTTCTTTTCACCATAGAGTTTGACAAGGATGCCCTCAATGGGAATGATGGAAAAATACATGTCCATCCCGAACACTACCACCAACACTTACAACCCATTTTCTTAACAAAAGCATACCTCATTTGGCGGGCATGTCAAACAATTACAACATCAAGTTTCAAGTTCTTACCCGGATAGGTTGTAAGTTGCACTACTAAACCCTTCACACAACCAACCACCAGCACTTCCCTTGAATCCATGGTAGTACACTTCCCATAGGCATTTGTCACTTTGATATCCAACTCATTCATGACTTCTAGAGGCATGACATTACATGATGCTCTAGAATCAAACATACAATTGTGAAGTAGCCTATATTTTATGAGCAAAGTTGTAAGGAATGGATCAACATTCAATTGGGAATCAACCAAGGATGTCCCCAAATATACCTTAGGTGCCTCTCCAAGATCTTCCAGTGTTGGTGGTGTTTCAAAGTCAACAATAATCTGAGATGGGGTTTCTACAACATTTACATTTCTACCTAGAGTAACCTTTTCTTCCTTCAATCCCAAGTACTCAAATGCTCTCTTCTTATGCTCAGGAATTCTAAGCAACTCAATAATTGGAACCCTCACTTTAATTTGGCTCAATACTTGGGCAATATCATATGGAACATTCTTTGGTAAGACAACATTGGAAAGGAAACATGAAGGTTCATCAGATGGAGAAGGATTCTTGGTAGCACAGGAATGAGAAGGACTTTTTTTTTTGCTTGAGACAGTAGATTTTTCGCAAGTGTTTCTTTCCTAGGAGCTTCTTTTGGAATGCTTGTGAGCAAGGGTGTTTTAGGTTTGGCTTGAGGACCAACTCCCCTAACAACTTTTCTTCTAGTGTTATAGTCTTTTTCTTGAGCTACAAAAACATTCATCAACAATTGCCTATCTTCCTCCGAAGGGATACCACCATCATACTTCTTAATCATCAAATCTCTCAAGTATTCAAAGTCATTATTAGGAATTTCAAAAGCTTGCACTACATCAACTTCAAGAGCATGAGGGGGGAGAAAGAATTGTACCCACTTGATGCAATCCCAAAAGGTAGTAGTAGTCCTAGCACTTATTACTTTAGTAGATGTTGCTCCTCCTTGTGAGCTTGAAGAATAGCCCACCATGAAAATATCATCATCAGTTCCATCATCATTTTCAGCCTCATCAACTTGTTGGTCCACTTCGCATAGAGGATGAGGAAGAAAACATCATCACACCAATCCATATTAGCCACTTCATCAATAAAGCAACAACCCTAATAGTTAGAGGGTCGGAACCAATCTATTTTCATGTGCTTGGGGTTGTCTATTTGCAGATCCAACAGGCCCTTTACCTCTGTCATCAAACCTCTACTCATTCCTATGGTGATTTCCAAATCTATCTTGTGCACTCTTTACCTAAGCTAACCTTGTGAAGTCTGCCCAATTCCCTTCTCAACTCTTGCTAACTTATATGAGATTTCTTTGATGTTATGTTTGTGGAGCCTATTTTCATGTTAGAGTGTAGTACACCTTCTATGTGTTACACTCGGGTATTTTTACGGTGGTCTGCTCGCCGGTGTGAGTGGGTCGAGGGTTCGGGGTCAAAGCCCCGAAGCAAATTTTCATGGGTGGTTTATTAACCCATGGGTAATTGTAATCGTTATGGGCTATTTTTGGGCCCATGGTTTTGATACCCATTGTTTTGATACCCACGGTTTTTTTCCCATGGTTTTGATACCCACGGTTTTGCCCATGGTTTTGATACCCATGGTTTTGTATCAAACTACTTAAGCAATTGTCTATTTATATGGTCTTATGCATATGATACATTTACAAGCAAATGCATTGCATATGTGCTTTGAATTCGAGTGTGAATTCTGTATATTTTGTTGAGCATAGCTCTAAACGGATCTGTGTATTATATTGAGAGAGTGGAGGATTGTAATAAAATTTGAGCAAGTGATTCTTGGTGGATGTAGCCCAAATTGGGTGAACCATGTTAAATATTGTCTCTACGTGTTGTGTTATTTATTACGCACTTTTATTTGAGATCTGTAATATTTTTGCATATTAGTTTCTACTGTTGTGATTCTGTATGGGATTATTCTGCATATTTTATTTCTTATTTCCTATCAATTGGTATTAGAGCCTGGTTTTGGTTTGCTGAAGTGTTGATTCATAGGGAAAGTTTTATCTTGAGTGAGAGCTATGGTAGATGATGGAAGATATAGGGTTGATAAATTCTGTGTGCATATATACTTTGCTTAATGTTAAATCAAATGAAGCAAGAACTACCACCTAAAATAGTTCTACAATTTAGCTAAAACAAAGCATAAACACCATCATGATAAGAATTAAACAAGGGTTAGATGCTAGCATTCATCAATACAAAATTTGAAACTAACAATGCTAAATATCTAAACTCCTCTATTCTCTAACAACAAATAAATGAATGGACCTAAGTAAGCTCCATGGCTATCAAAATAGTTGTCCTTAATGTTCCAAGAACCTAGGAATGGGGGCTAATCAAAGTTGGGCTACAAGACCCTTTTGACACCTCCCATATGACCCAAGCACTTTAAGAAAGAGGCTTAACTCTTCAAAATGATGAAATCTCAAAAGGGCAAGGTGCAAGCTCTTAGTCTCTTTGCTATATGCTTTGCATTTGCTCTCTAAGGAGTTTAGGTGTAAGTAAAAAGGTAGGTGGAGGGCTCTTTATATAGCCCAAAGGATAAAGGATTCAACACATTCTCATGAATGTGGGATAAAGGTAAAACATGATTAGGAATGGATAAGGTTGCTTTATTAAAGGTAACCTTACTTTAGAAGAGTTTAATACATGTTTAGCAAGTCATGGGACTTGGGGGGTGTTTTAATTAATCAAATGTGATTAACTAATAGGTAGATGTAAGCTTATAGAAGCTAATTAGAAGAATATTAGTGCGATTTAGGCTATTATAAGGGGATTAAATCAATTAAATATTGATTTATTGGTTAAATGGAAGGAAAGCTAATTAATTAATAATAATTAATTAGTCTAGGTAGAAGGGTGATTTATTAATGAAGGTGGTCGTTAATTAGGGTATTTGTTGGATAGGAAACTTAATTAATTAGCTTAGTGTAATTAATTAATGATGATATGAGGGAAAATGAGTGCTTTTGATGATATGTCACCGATTTGCGAGAAAGATGATAATTAACGCAATTTAAGTATTTAAATTGCTTGGGCGTAATTATGGGTGTCTACATTTGCCCCTCTTTGGGGTGGCATAAGTGACACCACTTCAAAGATAGTAGACGGAAGAGATTTTGAAGGGATAGAAGAAAAATTAGTAGGAGGGAGAGATGCCCCCTCGAGTGTTGATGGGGTGATGAAGGAAGCCGATCGAAGATCGAAAAAGATGAGAAGTAGGTAGAATAATGGGGACGAGGAAGGATGCCCGATGAGAGGGAGAATTAGGGGTGAAAGGGAAGTGGTGTAGAATGAATATGGAGGAGGGGAGAGAAGAGCTTAGCCTCTAGCCGCACTGTGTATTGGAACAATTTTAGTGTCATCATATGGCCATAAGAGCTACGTCATCGGTCCTTATGAAAAATATAAGCATACGACAAAGGTAGAACGACATGAAAAGCCATACTATGAACGATTGTCCATTGCTGAAAACACCAACTCCATGCAACATACAAAATGTAATGCAATACGAGAAAGTGAAAGATGCCTAACTCCATGCAACATACAAAATGTAATACAATACGAGAAAGTGAAATATGCCTAACTCCATGCAACATACAAAATGTAATGCAATACGAGAAAGTAAACCAACTAAACTAACAGAGAAACATAATATAATGTTTTTATTATCGAGCTTTAGTTACGACCTATGCAAATTAACGACAAGGGTTGATGATGGTGCCCTAAGCAAGGATACGTGTGAGGGGAATAACGGAGGACACTTGGGTCCGATGGAAAAGTAATGTGCACTACGAAACAGCGACTGCAGGACAACTCGTTACGCCTAGAGTATGGACGAAGTAAGCAACCTAGCTTTTGTTGATGGAGGTAGATCAAGATGATCCGCAAGTCACACACATGAACAAGTGAGAACCAAATAGTGACGTTTTGTAGGATGATTTTCAATTTCTAGAAGTTTTACAAACATATTTGAATGTTTTTGATGATCTTTTTAACATATTTGAATGTTTTTGATGATTTTTTTAACATATTTGAATGTTTTGGTTGATTTTGAAAGTTTTATGAAACTATGTATAGGAATATAAGGAAGCATGGATGCCCCTAGTGATAGATGGGATGTACAAGGGCATAAGGCCACGTGCGTACCAGAAAGGTGAAGATGTAAAAATTTCCCAACAATTAGGTGGGAGTATTCAAAGGTAAACTCTTCACAGGTAGAAATGGGACCCAAGGCCATTATGGATAGGTTCAACATGATGGTGAACGTAAACCCATGAAGTGCTGGGAAGAAGCAAGGATGCCCCCAGCGTAAGTTGGCCTACAAGAACATGATAACAAGGAAGGAGAAGATTGTTTTTTTTAGAAGGGGAAAAAGGTTTCCACAAACATGGAAAATAAGTAATCTTATACACATGGATGTTCTGAATGAAGTAGAAGAATTATGTGAATGATATGAATGTAGCTTAGAAGCCTCGCGATGAAGAAGTGATTAGCCAAATGCATAAATCGTGAGATGAGATATGGACTAGAGTAATGTGATCTGAACAAGGTCCAAAAAAAGACACTTGGTAACATACTAATCCTGTTTACTCATAGAGATCTAGTGTGTGCACGTGGATTTTATTACCTCTTGAAGTGAAGATTTAATAGACAACAAGTGAAGAGACCCTAGCTAATGTGTAGGAATGATTTATTTTGATAAGTGATTTTGTGAATGGAGGGTGAAAGGATAGGCGTACATTACTCTCTTTGCACCAAGCATCCATAGCCCCAATGGAGATGTATTTGATTCTAATCACAACATTGCTCTATTTCTAGTCAAGCAGCCATAGCCTCGATAGAGATTATTTGAAATACCCCAAGAGAGAGTTATATATTAATTTTCTTTTGATTTGTAGCTTTTAGCTTTTGAGTTTTGTTTGATTCTTTTGCTTTATGAAAACTTATTTCAGCTCTCTTGTTTGACAAGGGGTTAAGAACCACTGATGGCTTGATGGAAGGAGGTGGAAGTGATTGTGATGATGAAATTGGCTAGTGTCAACAAATATGTCCAAAATTTCTTCGCAACAAGTTTATTAGATGTTTGAATGTGATAGGATCTCCATGAGGTCAGTCGTTCTTTAATTTACCAAGGTGATAAAAGACTAGGGAAAACAGATACCATAGAGATAAATGTCACAAAATGCATGCAAATAAGCTAACCAAAATATCACCGAAGGGATGAAAATGGTAGGACGAATTGCATAAGAATAGCAAGGAAGGGAAGAAAGAAATATCCATGTGTACGCAACACCTGATTGCAATGTTTGATCTTTGTACCTTTGATTTTTGTTGTTTTTTTAATTTTTATATTTTTGATATATATATATATATTTGAACCGTTATTACTAACAAAATCACTTTGTGTGATAGGATCCAACAACGATGTTTGCGACTTCCTTGATAAGGAGACTAAGCGTGTTTGTTTATTAAGAGTCATGTTTTCCCCAATCTCGATAATCATGGTGAGTTCACACTCAACAAAGGACTGTGATTTATCCTGAAACATGGATTTTGTATGCGAAGCTTGAGTTCCCTATCTAGAGGTTTATGCACTTTACGCCATACTTGATGGTTATGTTGATGTGTGTTCTTGAATTGCACTTGATTTACAACTTTGAGATTGTTCCAGTTGTTGGGGGATTTTGAGCTCTTGGAAGTTTTGACCTGAGCTTGATAATGAACATGTTTGGGTTTCTTATAAGTTGATGCTTGAATTTTCGACCTCGAGAAGGAGAAGAATGTGAAAATTTACGATTGATGATAGGAGCGATAGGAATGGTAGTGGGCTTGCCACACCATTGATAGAAGAAATATGTGATAGATGAAAAGGATATGGTCCAAGAATTGAAGAGGATGGGCTACCGGAGGTGAGCCATGGATAGAAGGTGAAAGGCTACTAGGATGTGGCCCAAGAATAGAAGAAGAAGGGCTACTAGGATGTGACCCATAGATGTAAGATGATGGAGTACCAGGATGTGGCCCAAGAATAGAAAATGATGGACTACTCGGAGGTGATTCATACATAGAAGATAAGGAGCTAGTTAGATGTGCCCCAATAATCAAAGATAGTGGGCTACTCAAAAATGTCCCACAAATAGAAGAGGGAGGGCTACTAGAAGGTGACCCACACCTAGATGAAGATGAAGGGCTACTTGGCGCTGATCCCACAAGAGATTGTGATTGAGGAATTATGATAGACAAAGAGTTATTGGGTGATGAGAAGATAGGCCATGGATCTATGCAAGACCAAGGAGTTTCATCACATAATGAAGAATGTGAAGATGGAGGAATAAGAGGAGGATCAAGTTGCATGATCTGAGGCTCTTCCTCCATTTCTTGATTAAAGGAATCAACCTTTTCTTCACAATATGCAGATGCATCAAAGTCTAAAGAGAATCCCTTTTTGTAATCTACTAAAGGAATATCTTCATATGCCCCTATAAATTCCTTGATTATTTCTTCATTCTGAAAGAGATCAGTCGGTATGAGTTGTTGATCGATCCCTAGGGGTTTATTGGAAGAAATAGGTTCACTTGGTGTAGAAGGCTTAGAAGATGTTTGATGATTATTGATAGAAGAAGATGGTGTGGGGGACGAATAATATGTGTAGCTAGATGTCTCAGGAGTAGAAGAAGGTGGTGTAGACCTACCTATACAATGGTATGTCGTATGTAAAATAGTAGGATTAAGTCCAAAGTTTATAGATTGCGACACATGGGTCGATTTAGATGTTTGTCTCAAAGGACTTTGAGTCACATGAATCTTCACAGAAGGAATATTCCGTGGGGGTGATTTATGAAGAAGGTCCTGCAAAGAAGGGGAGGATTGTGATTCAAGAATCACATTGGATGAATGATGACAAGGGTCCTACGAAGAAAGGGAGAAGCTGTGATGTAAGCATTACATTAGATGAGTGATGACAAGGGTCTGCGAAGAAAGAGAGGACCACGATTCAAGAATTGTATTACACTTTTGATTGATGGGATTGAGTCGCGTGTATCTTCAAAGGAAGAAGATGTTGTTGGGGTGGTGATAAAGGGGTCCTATGAAGAAAGGGAGGACCGCGACATAAGAGTCACATTAGATGATTGATGAAGAGGATCCTACAACGAAAGGGAGGACCATGACTTAGGAGTCGTATTAGATGACTAGGAGTCAAATTAGATGAATCCGAATAGTAGTTTGGATCTGAATCCTTAGAAGAGTCAGAGGAAATATTTGGATTGGAATCCTCAGAAGAAGAGGAAATGTTTAGATTAGAATTAGAAGAAGAGTGGGGGGAACTCGAATAATAATTTGGATCAGACGTGTCCAAATCATACCACCGACTATGAGATGAAGGTGGGGAACAAGTTACTCGTATGGGCTCTCTAGCACGAAGAACCAAACGAGGTTTAGTTGTGATGGGAATCCTATGATTTGAATTTCTGAACCTAGGTTCTATATTTTTGTAAGTATGGGGAACTGCACAATAGTTAGTCATTTTTGGCACTATTTTAAGCACAAATGTCTAGATCTAGATAGTGTGATGGAACTCCTTCAAAGGGAAGGAAGTGACATGTCAATTTGGGTAGCATAAGGACAACCAACCAGACATTGTGTAAGTATGGGGATGCGTGTGTGTTATTTTTGAAGAAGGTCTAAGGAAAATAGACATCGTGATGACGTAATATCGATGAGATAAAAAGGGATTGTCCTAGAAAATAAGTTTTCTGAATGAATAATCACAAGGAACAATCATGCGAGTGTTAAACCCAAAGACAATCAACAAGGAAATACACCATATGAAAATGCGATGCAAAGATGATCAACAAGATGTTTTCACTTATGCCAAGTTCAAGGAAATGAACAAAATGTAAGTAAAAACAAGAAGCCAATGCGATCTACCAATCAAGATATACGATGAGCAATCTCAAACTTGATTAAGACCTATATCTCAAAAAGTGCCAATTACAATTTGTGAATGACACAACAATATCACCAAGATATGTTAACCCACTTTGCGAGAAAGTGAAGTATTGATATCGAGGTGTTATTGATATAACACGCACAAATAGTAACACCTAGCACTCTTTGAAATCGAGGTAATAATAGAACCGAACTAAAAAGCTCAAAGTATAGCTAGGAATAGTTAAAAATGTGTGCAACATAACCATACAATATAGGTATTTATGTCAAGTTTACAAGAAACAAGACGTAAATATCAAAATTGTAGTGATACGATACAAACAAGCTAACTCTTCTAAGGAAGTCTATGGTGATGAACCACGCCTAACTACAATGACGACCTTGACATGGGTATCAAGATCACAATGGCTACCAATGACATGAAAATGCCTCCGCACACTTTAGACATTTAACTAACCTAGCCGCAAACATGGATGGGCGTAAACGGACATAAAAGTGAGAGAAACAGTCGATTGGTAACACAAAGGTAGTCACCCTTCTTTTGCTCAACAAAGTGTCAAAAGAATGTGAAGGAAGTAAATCAAAAAAAGATGAAAAATGTTAGCCTCACTTGGCGAGTTTCACCTCGCCCTAAGGCAAGTAAAAACTAGGCAAAAGTAATAAGTCACACGTTTCTAAAAAGAAGGTTCACAACTCAACATTGTTTTAAAATGGTCAAAGTGGGCTCTAGCCAAAGTATATTCTCTAGGTGGTTCTCTCGCCTAGGTGTTACAAAGTTTCCACGAGCGAGCGCGATTTACCCAAAAAGTCACACTGACTAGTTTGGGAGTATCTCAGCTTTACTTTACCCCCTTCAAGAACAGTAGGTAACTAGTGCGTCTACGTGTACTATCACTGGGGTCGCCACAACAGACAACTTGTAACGCTATCTCACAAAGGAATCACTAGTCAAGTAGGTAGTGTGGAGCACTTCCCGTTTCGTCCGAGAAGGTTCCCTCTTGCGTGGACTACTTTGGGGTTCTGGAACCACCCCCATTTTTGTAGCTTAAGGCGTTATGCCAAAGGGGTTATGTTCGATTGAGCGAGAGGGACGCACCCTTTTAAAAACCTGCAATACGGTGTTTTGAATATGTTATTCTTTTTATCTTGTTTAATTAGGTGTGGTTTTCTTGAACACCTTTTGGAAACCTGTATAACAACTGTATTAGTAGTTTTTTATTTTGTTTTGGTTCCTCCTTTCTTTAACAAGCATTTTTAGGTCCTGCGCACTCAAGCATTAATAGTTCTCCAAGAAAATCACATTATTTAAAAGAGAATTAAAAGTTGCTTTTGATTCTCAAGATAATCTAAGGATGCAAGAGAAGAGCATACACAACAAATAATCCAACTAAAAAGTAAAGAAAATATTTTCAATCAATGAACCATACAAAATTCTTGATAAATGTTCATTCCCTTAAACCAAAAGTGAAAGATGAAGTTTCCAATTTACCAAATGTTATAAAATGAAGACTAAAGTTACTTTTGATTCTCAAGATCACCCTAAGGTGTAAGAGAATAGCATACACAAACTTTATCCCAACTATATAGAAATGGAAAACTTCAAATCAAAGGACCATTGAAAAATACTTTGTAAAAGGTTCATTCCCTTAAACCAAAAGTGAAAGATAAAGTTTCCAATTTACCAAACGTTATAAAATGAAGACTAAAGTTACTTTTTATTCTCAAGATCACCCTAAGGTGCAAGAGAAGAGTATACACAAACTCTATCCCAACTATATAGAAATGGAAAACTTCAAATCAAAGGACCATTGAAAAATGCTTTGTAAAAGGTTCATTTCCTTAAGCAAAATGAATAATCAAATTTCCAAGTTTAATCCCAATGTTAACAAGATAGAGATCAAAGTTGTTTTTGATTCTCAAAATCACCAAAAGGTGCAAGAGAAGAGCATACACACGCTTTGGTATAAATCGAGTAAGCATGGAAATACAACATTCATCAAAACATTAGACATGTTAGAAAATGACCAATTTTAAAATAATAGAAAAAACTATAATTTTTGTAAGTATAAATCTCAAATTTATATTTTTATTGCATATTTAACTTCAATACCTTTCCAACACAAAAATATGGAGTCATTTTGAGCTCGGGAGTAAAATTTATGGCCTTCGGAAGATGGGCTACGCATATGCTCTTATGCTCATGGGTATGCACTTGACATGCATTCAAAAATGTCAAAAACGTCCCTTAATATGTAAAATGGGAAAATTTTTCCAACCAAGATTCAATTTTGACAACAACCCATCACATTAATATATGAATAGAAGATTCAACGCTATCAAACATTAACATACATGCTCAAGAATTTAAGATTTTCAAGAAATTAACAAAACTAGCATGTAGAATGATGAAAAAGTAAGCTCTAAAAATGAAAACATGATGAAATCTTGAAATTTTCTCACCAAGATTAAATTTTGACAGCAAACCACCACATTAATATATAAATAGAATACTCGAACTATCAAACACTAACCTACATGCTCAAGAATTAAATTTTTCAAGAAATTGACAAAACTCGCATGTAAAATGTTGAAAAAGAAAGCTCTAAAAATGAAAACATGATGAAATCTTGAAATTTTCTCAACAAGATTAAATTTTGACAGCAACCCACCACATTAATTTGTAAATAGAAAACTCAGCACTATCAAACACTAATCTACATGCTCAAGAATTGAAAATTTTCAAGAAATTGAAAAACTAGCATGTAAAATGTTGAAAAAGTAAGCTCTAAAAATGAAAACATGATGAAAGCTTGAATTTTTCCATCAATTCCAATTTTAACAGCACTTCACCTCCTTCATCCCTACAAGTAATACCTAACACATGCAAACTCAACAAAACAAGTTAAAAAAAACAAGTTAGATCAACATGTGTAAAAGAGGGTTAGTAACCAAAAATAATACTTAACTACAAAAACTTGAAATTAAGTGCAAAGTACAATGAAGTAAGTTCCACCGGGCGTGCCAAATATGTGCATGTATACTTTTCTTAATACTAAATCAAATGAAGAAAGAACTACCACCTAAAATGGTTCTACAATTTAGCTAAAACAAAGCATAAACACCATCATGATAAGAATTAAACAAGGGTTAGATGCTAGCATTCATCAATACAAAATTTGAAACTAACATTGCTAAATATCTAAACTCCTCTATTCTCTAACAACAAATAAATGAATGGACCTAAGTAAGCTCCATGGCTATCAAAATAGTTGTCCTTAATGTTCCAAGAACCTAGGAATGGGGGCTAATCAAAGTTGGGCTCTGAAGACCCTTTTTACACCTCCCATATGACCCAAGCACTTTAAGAAAGAGGCTTAACTCTTCAAGATGATGAACTCTCAAAAGGGCAAGGTGCAAGCTCTTAGTCTCTTTGCTATATGCTTTGCATTTACTCTCTAAGGAGTTTAGGTGTAAGTAAAAAAGTAGGTGGAGGGCTCTTTATATAGCCCAAAGGATAAAGGATTCAACACATTCTCATGAATGTGGGATAAAGGTAAAACATGATTAGGAATGGATAAGGTTGCTTTATTAAAGGTAACCTTACTTTAGAAGAGTTTAATACATGTTTAGCAAGTCATGGGAGTTGGGGGTGTTTTAATTAATCAAATGTGATTAACTAATAGGTAGATGTAAGCTTATAGAAGCTAATTAGAAGAATATTAGTGCGATTTAGGCTATTATAAGGGGATTAAATCAATTAAATATTGATTTATTGGTTAAATGGAAGGGAAAGCTAATTAATTAATAATAATTAATTAGTCTAGGTAGAAGGGGTGATTTATTAACGGAAGGTCGTTAATTAGGGTATTTGTTGGATAGGAAACTTAATTAATTAGCTTAGTGTAATTAATTAATGATGATATGAGGAAAATGAGTGATTTTGATGATATGTCACCGATTTGAGAGAAAGATGATAATTAACGCAATTTAAGTATTTAAATTGCTTGGGCATAATTATGGGTGTTTACAAATTCAACGGGCATAATTTTAGTCTTTGGAAGATGCAAATGGAAGATTACCTTTATCGAAGGGATCTTTATACTCTGTTGTCAAGAAGGTGAACAAACCCTCAAGTATGACAGATGCGGAATGAGATTTGTTGGATTAGAAGTCACTTGGAATGATCTGCTATGTCTTACATCTTCGGTATTATTTAATGTTTCAAAGGAAAAGACTACAAAGATCTAATGGATGCATTAGAGAAGTTGTATGAAAAACCCTCTGCCTCTAACAAGATATTTTTAATGAAAAAGTCGTTTAATATGAAGATGTATGAGAATATCTCGATAGCATATCATTTAAATGATTTCAATAGGGTTATGAATATGATAGTTTCGGTTCTGATAGAATTTTATGAAGAAGTTAGGGCTTTATTAATTCTGTGCTCTTTACCTGAAAGTTGGAATAGCCCGGTAATGGCAGTAAGCAACTCAGTTCTAGCTAACTCGAAGTTGAAGTTTGAGGATGTTGTAGGGGTGATTATAAGTGAGGAAATGCAAAGAAAAAGCTCCAGGGAATCTTCTACTTCAGGGAATGATTTGACAGTGGAAACTAGAGGGAGACAAAAGAATAGAGGAAACCGTGGAAAATTGAAAGATTTGGGCAAGGTCAAAATCTAAGAGCAAGATTGTATGTTGGAATTGTGGAAATTCACAGGGCATGCAAAGAAGGACTATTGGGAGCTTCGGGACAAGAAGAAACAACATGAAGAAAATAAGGAGGCAAATGTGGCATTGTATGCGAGGATGCTTTGATTCTTTCTTTGCATAATATTACTGAATCTTGGGTTTTAGATTTAGGGGCTTCTTTTCATGCTACACCACATAGGCATTATTTTGTTGATTATGTTCAAGGGGATTTTGGGCATGTTTTTCTTGGTGATGATGAGCCTTGCAGTATAGTTGGAAAAGGTTATGTTCAAGTTAAGATGCAGAATGGGAATACATGGCTATTGAAGGATGTCAAACATGTGCCTACATTAAGGAGAAATTTGATATCAACAGGGCGGTTGGGAAGAGATGGCTGTCTTATGATATTTACTGGTGACTCTTGGAAGGTTACTAATGGTGCTCTTGTGGTGGCAAGAGGTAAGAAGGTTAGAACCTTGTATTTATCCACTGATAGTACTAATGATTGTAATCTTGTGGCTTCAGATGTAGATACAACATTATGGCACTATAGGCTCGGTCATATGAGCCATAAGGGCATGGACATCATAAAGAAGAATTTTCCTAGATATACAAAAACATGTTTGGATTTCTGTGAGAACTGCATATATGGGAAACAAGAAGTGAGTAAGGTTTCTCAAGGTTGGACCTACGAAGAAAGAGAGTAAGTTAGAGCTAGTACATTTTGATGTGTGGGGGCCAGCTCAGGTATCATCTCTTGGGGTTCAAGTTATTATGTTACTTTTATTGATGATGTAACAAGGAAAGTTTGGGTTTATTGTATTAGAAACAAATCTGATGTATTTGATACTTTTGTTAAATGGAAAGCCTTGGTAGAGAATGAAACAGGTCTTAAGTTAAAATGTCTCAGGTTAGATAATGGAGGGGAGTATTGCAGCAATGAATTTGATGATTATTGTTCTAAGAATGGAATCCATAGGAAAAAGATGGTTCCAGGAACCCCACAAAGCAAAGACGAGGTGTTAGAAAGGATGAACAGAACAATAATGGAATGTGCTAGGAGCATGAGGATACATGCAGGATTTTCTCTTTATTTTTAGGTAGAAGCGGTGAACACAACTGTGTACTTAATAAACAGAGGACCCTCAAGTGCCTTAGATGGAGGCATTCTGAGGAGGCTTGGTACGGTAAGAAAGTCGATTACTCATTTCTTAGAGTCTTTAGATGTGAGGTGTTTGTTCATATTGACAAGGATGATAGGACCAAGCTAGAGGCTAAATAAAAAAAATGCACTTTTATTGGTTATGGTGGTGATGACTTTGGATTTAAATTTTGGAGCATTAAGGACAAGAAAATAATTTAGTCTAGCGATGTGGTCTTTAATGAGAAAGTCATGTATAAGAAATAGTTGCAGGAAAATAGGGAAGAATCCAAGAAAGAATATGTAGTGGTAGAGGATCTTCCGGATGGGACAGTGACCCATGAATCAATTCAGAAACCTACTCAATAGGAACCCCAAACTCCTACAGTGAGGAGGTCTTCTAGGGTAAGAAAAGAACCTAAACATTTTTCTCCTTCTCTTTATTATTTATTACTCATTGATAGTGGAGAGACAGAGAGATTTGATGAAGTAATGTAGGTAGATGCCAGTAAGAAGTGGGAGTAAGCCATGGATGAGGAGTATAAGTCTCTCATGGAGAACCAGACTTGGGATTTGGTGAAGCTACCAGAAGGAAAAAGAGCATTGCAGAACAAGTGGGTGTACAAAGTTAAAGACGAAGGAGGAAAGAAAAGATATAAAGCCCGGTTGGTGGTCAGGGTTTGCATGAAAAACAAGGTATAGATTGTGATGATATCTTTTCTCCTATAGTAAAAATGACTTCTTTTAGAATTGTTCTTGGAATAGTGGCGGTTGAAGACTTTCACTTAGAACAGCTAGATGTAAAGACTCGCATTTCTCCATGGTGATTTGGAGGAGGAGATATATATGCAACAACCAGGAAGGATATGAAGTCAAAGGTAAAGAGGAGATGGTGTGTAAACGAAGAAGAGCTTGTATGGCCTGAAATAAGATCCACGTCAATGGTATAAGAAGTTTGATAACTTCATGATGGAGCAAGGTTATATCAGATGTCATTCTAACCATTGCATGTATACAAATAAATTTGAGGATGGAAGTTATATTATCATGTGTTTATATGTTGATGACATGCTGGTTGCAGGTAAAAACATGCAAGAAATAAAAGTACTCAAGAAATAGCTAAGTGAATCCTTTGATATGAAGGATTTGGGGGCTGCCAGAAAAATCCTTGGTATGAGGATAACTCGGGATAGGAAGGAACGGAGGCTGACTTTATCTCAAGAAGAGTACATTAAGAAGGTATTAGATAGGTTTAACATACAGGATGCTAAACCGGTTAGGACTCCTTTGGCAGACCATTTTAAGTTATCAAAGGAGCAGTGTCCTAAGACAGAGCAAGAAAAGAAACCATATGTCCAAGGTACCTTACTCATCAGTGGTGGCAGTTTGATGTATGCTATGGTAAGCACTAGGCCTGATATTTCCCATGTAGTAGGAGTTGTGAGTAGATTTATGAGTGATCTAGGTAAAGAGCATTGGAAAGAAGTAAAGTGGATCCTTCGGTATTTGAGAGGGACCATGGGGACAATTTTATGCTACAGTGGATCAGACACCACTTTACATGGTTATGTAGATTCAGACATGGCTGGAGATGTAGACAATAGGAGGAGCATGACAGGTTATATTTACACTATAGGTGGGACAACAATAAGTTGGATTTCATGACTACAGAAGCTGGTGGCTTTTTCAACCACGGAGGCTGAGTATGTTGCTGCCACAGAGGCAAGTAAAGAGATGATTTGGTTACAACAATTGCTTGAGGAGTTAGCGCATAAGTAGGAGGAATGTAAGTTGCATAGTGATAGTCATAGTGCTATACACCTAGCTAAGAACTCTACTTTCCACTTGTGATGAAGCATATATAGTTGAGATATCACTTCATCACGACAAATTTGGATGAAGATTAGTTGAAGTTGGAGAGGATTCATACCAAATCAGAATCCTACGGACATGATGACCAAGGTGGTCACAAGGAATAAACTAAAGCTATGTTCAGCTTTGGTTGGCCTTTGCAGATGAAAGTGAAGGGTTGAGAAGCTTGCTCAATGGAAATCAGTCTCCAAGTAGGAGATTGTTATGTTTGTGGAGCCTATTTTCATGTTAGAGTGTGGTACACCTTCTATGTGTTACACTTGGGTATTTTTACGGCGGTCCCGCTCACCAAAGTGAGCAGGTCAAGGGGTTTGGGGGTGGTGAAGCCCCCGATCGATGGGGGTTTGGGGACGAAGCCCCCAAAGCAAATTTTCATGGGTGGTTCATCAACCCATGGGTAATGGGTAACCGTTATGGGTTGTTTTTGGGCCCATGGTTTTTCGGTACCCATTGTTTTGATACCCACGGTTTTTTGCCCATGGTTTTGATACCCATGGTTTTGATATCCATGGTTTTGTATCAAACTAATTAAGAATTTGTCTATTTATATGGTACTATGCATATGATACATATACAAGAAAATGCATTGCGAGATGTGCTTTGAATTCGGGTGTGAATTCTCAGAGAGTTTGTTGAGCATAGCTCCAAATGGATCTGGGTATTGTATTGAGAGAGTGGAGGTTTGTAATAAAATATGAGCAAGTGATTCTTGGTGGATGTAGCTCAAATTGGGTGAAACACATTAAATAATGTCTCTCTATGTTGTGTTATTTATTCTCGCACTTTTATTTGAGATCCGTAATATTTTACGCATATTAGTTTCTCTTTGTTGTGATTATGTAAGGGATTATTCCACATATTTTATCTCTTATTTCCTATCATTTGACACCCCTGCCAAAGTCTTCACAACCTCTTCTAAATCAACACCTTTGCTAGATTGAGGCTTTTCGGGTTTATCGATTTTACACCATCTCTCTTAAGAGGTTTCCCAACAACCTTGATATTGTTCTCGATTTGAAATGCCATGGTGAAAGCTTGTCTTATATTGGTTGGGTTCTTGTCTCTTAGGTAGTAGGCTTCCTTTTTATCAAATGCACTTGTATATTTGATTAAACAAGATTCATCACAAGGCCTGAAACCAATAGGTAGCCTTCTTAAAGTTTTGTTAAACCTTGTGTTGAAGTCATGGACTGATTCATTAGGGTTTTTCTTGATATTCTCAAATTCAGATAAAAGAAATCTAGGATTAGTCTTGTCACCATATTGCAACCTAAATGCATTTTTCATTTCAGTCCATGAATCAATAGAGTTATCAGGTAGAGCCTTGTACCAATCCCTAGCATCTTCTTCTAGTGTATGAATAAACAACTTAATATACACATCTTTAAACTCTATCTCAAAATCTTCCATCATATTATCCAAAATTTTGAGACGCTGATCACCAGTAATGGCATTGTTACCTTGGAATTTTGGCAACCTATTTTTGACATCTTGTGGGATAGCATTTGGGTAATCATCCATTCCTTCAAAATTTATAGGACCAAAGGTGTTAACAATAATTGGAGGTCTAGGCTGAGCCATATTTTTTGGTGGGGGTGATCTTGGACGTGACGCAAGCTGGTGAGGAGTACAATATCCTTGGGGATCAAAATGTGATTCACAAAACTGGTATCCTCTAAGTGCTAATTTTCTTAGAAATTTTTACTCGAATTAAAACACGAGAGGTGCAGATTGGAGAAAGAGCTTACTAGGTACAACAAAAGGACCTTCACTAGCTGAGGTAAACAAGTTTATGAGAGGATTACTTGAATTAGAATCACTTGAATAAGAATGATAGTCCTCTACCAAAGGATGATCTCTCTCACTAATGACTATATCTTTGCCGATGTTTGACCTTTAACCACCCTCCAAACTCTTCTCCCTTCCAACTCTGAATTTTTAAATCGAGAAAAATTTCTTAACGAGTCTTTAAAGAAGAGAGACCTTCTTTCATGTAGTTTTGTAGAGATCAACAACACAAAAATAAATGACGAAATCTTAAGACACTAGTATTTCCAAATTCAAATAAGCATGGAGTCCCCGCTAAGTAATTTCACCTCGGTTGTGAAAGAATGCACTAAGATAATTTTGTCAAATGTTTGATAGTATTGATAACTTTGCAAGGCTTTATAAAATATAACTTATTCTTCTTAAATCAACCAAACATAATGCAAAAAAGTGTCTAAACTACTAAGAAATGAAAAAGGGCAGGCTGACCTTAAAGCCCTTCCTTTAAAACTTGTAGATCTGAAAAATAGGGTGATCTCTTGACAATACAAAGAGCTCAAGAACCAATGCTTGAATATACTAATTCTCAAACCCTTCGAATACTTCAAAACAACCAAGAAATCCAAGAAGTCCCCAGCAACAGCACCACTCTGGTGTTGGTACCCAAACTTAATCTCCTTCACAACTTAAGCAGCATCATGGATTTGCACAAGACACTCAGAGGTAGATAAATGATTTATATGTCGTTTGTAGCCGGGGAGACATCTATCTGACTTGTTAGCACTCAAGATTTGAAGGAGTGGGTAGTACCTCAGAAGGATTTTGATATGATCCTCACTATTTAAGGTTGTACCTATCAACCAAGGCAAGAGAACCTATATTGCAGCCTTTGTTTGGTGAATGATGTGGAGATATCCTTGTATTCTACATATTGTATGGAAGGGGCCTTGGGAAAACATGATCAATTCTCCATTATTCAAAATCAAAAGAGTTGTCACTACTAAATGATGGAAATGTTTTCAAAATAAGGCAGAGGCTGCTAGAGACATAGTATTATCCTGATTTGCTTTGTGCATTTTTGTAAATGGATTGTATTCTCTTGTTAACACACAATGCAATGCAGGGGTAGTATAGGGTAGGGTTAGTTATTTTGAATGAATTTTTTTGGAGATGTTAGACAAGACCAACCAAAAATTACCAAACTCTTTGAGGACCTTTGTAAGAAATTTGTAACACTTAAACAATAGGAATGCTTCAAAAGGTTTAAAATACCCCTTCAACCAGGATATGTGCACAAATGGAGGCCCAGATCTGCACTCTTCCACACAATATTTGACAACCTACTACAAAATCTTGAAGAAAATATACCAAAAAAGTATCCGAAATCCCTATTTGATCATGACCTAAGGTACCCCCAAAGGTTTACAAAACAATCTCAAGATTCAAGGACAATAAAATGATTTTAAATTTGTTTATCTTCTATCAGATGAAGGCTCTTCGAATATAAGATTACAGATGTCATCAAACTATCAAAAATAAATGAGATGATGTATGATCAAAGAGATCCTAAACACAAGATTGCAACATGAGCAAGAAACACAAATTGAAAACATTCTGAAACATAAGTATATGCAAACTTTTCCAAGAGAATAAACCAGATAATCCAGAAAATGATCAAATATATATCATAGGGGGAATGTCATGAGAACAATCTTAGAGCTTGTTGATGGATTTACAACTTGAAACCAACTCAACATGATAAAATCTGATGCAAAATAGAATTGAAAATGGCTCTCAGGTGGTTTTCTCAGAGAAATGGGCTTCTTCCAGTTTTCCCATGAAATTCTAAATTCTCTCTCTCTTTTCAAATTCTCCAAAAATATGATATATACTCTATGCCAGCTTGAGTCTTGCTTCCCAAGAAAAGAATATGCTTATGGGATCAAATTTGTTACAAAAACTCCTCATGATTTGCAGAAAGGGACAACAAACAGAAAAATGCTCGATGACCGCCAAGTGTACCCAAATTTTTAAATTATTACACAAATGTGGATCATTATCCACCCTAGAGTCATGTTTTTACCATTTAGGCATGCAAGAATTTCTTACTAATCATTTTTCACCCTTTCCCCCTCATCATTTCATCTCTGCAACTTTTGATTTTCACTTTTCACATCTTTTATCGGGCATGAGAATTTTTTTTATCAAAAACATCATAGATCACCGAATTAGGTCATGAAAACAGTGCCATTGCACTTAGAAGGTTGAGATGATGCAAAATCATTTAAGGTTCGATGAAATTCGATGCAAAAACTTGATTTCCAAGTTTCTTGGAGATCCCATGGTAGCCAAAACAAACAAATGCACAGTATCCGTTGATTTTGATCAACTTTTAATATTAGCCCTCCATGTGGAATATGACATTTAAAAATAAGCTTGAAATTACCTTTTTTTACCTTGGATAAGGTGGGACACTTGTCAAAACACGATTTGATCGGGCTCCCATCCTTAAAAATGCATTTGTGACCTTTTTAATTTTGAAAATTTTTACAAAATTTCCCCGCTTCTCCCCTAGACCCGCCACATGTCAATATGTGGGCCCCATTGAAAATTTAGGCCAATTCTATCAATGTTGACACTTTTTTGAAAAAATGAAAATTTTCTCAAAATTCTTCACAGGCTTGAAAACTCGCTCTCTTCCTCACCACGTGGCACTCTCCCATTTGCTACGGGTCCAGGCCTCCAATTCTTCCTTCAAACCTCCCTGCCAAATTTGCAAAATCTCAAAATTCTCCCTAGGCCCACGCTTCCCCATTTCTGACTTTTGGGACATATGTCCTTTTCTTATTGGTCCTGGAGATTCGCCCAAAATTTGACATCATACCATTTGAAGTTAAAAACTTCAAAATCATCACAAAACCCATTGCCCCATTTTGGCTCTCTTGGACACATGTCCACCTGCTATTGGATGAGGGCCTTTGGGTAAAAAATTTCCCTTAACACTTTGAGCCAAAAACACAAAAATTTAACCAACTCCTTTTGCCACCTGCATGTCCCTAGAGCCATGTGTCATTTTCCCATTCGTTGCGGGCCTTCGGGCTAAGAGTTGACTTTGAGAATTTTGTAAAATGAAAGCCAAAATTCTTAAGGTAAACCTACCACCCCTCAACCAATCACAACATGCCACGTAGGCATTCTTTGCAGAAAGCGGAGCCATGGGTCAAAATGTGCCATTTTTCCAAAAATTCCAAAATGACAAGTTACAAAACATTTCCGACCACCCCCAGCCAATAGGAAACCGCCACGTTGCAATAATGTTGCGATGATGAATTTGATGGGTAGATGACACCCGTATGACCATCAAAACATCAAAAATACAGAGGATGCCCTAGAAATCAATTTTTTTAACAAGGATGGTAGATTTCTTGGTTTTAAATCAATTAAAACATGATTTGACATTGTTTTCGACCCAGGGATTGGGATTTTAATTGCAAACAACTTGGATTTCATCAATTTGAGTTTTTACACGATTTGACAAAGGAAAAAATGACACAGCCTCGACCATTTGAAAAAACTAGGGCACAAAAGGGGGAAATTTGGATTGTCATTTCAAATTAGGGAAAAACAATAATATCTTGGGCATCTTTGAAGCATTCGATTGGGGAAGACAAACTGTAGACCACCAAATCGAAAAATAAAACATTTATGAGCAGATTTGGACATGGAATATTAGGGCACATTATGCAAACTGAGAATTAGCACCAATAGGGTGGACATGTAGGAGAAACAAGGATTGGTAATAATAAATTCCCTCTCTTTCGTGGGTTTTTTTTTTCATTTTCTATTTACCCTTCATGGGTTGGCTTAAGCTTGTGGAACTTGGTTGATTTTTTTTTAAGGACCCTGAGTTGTTATACTTGCAAATTGGGTTTACCTTCTTTAGTTGTTTGACCCTATGATGAACTGTAAGCTTTAAGCATCATGTTTTGGGTATTGTGATTTTGAAGGAGTACCTGTTCATCTATGGGATTCTTGTCGTTGTATCATTGTGGCTTCTTTGATGACGGTTGCTTGTTTTGTTGAATGTTTTATATTCTTTGAAACGTCTACGTGAGACTATTTTCGCATCTTTGGGATAGTTTTAGTGCCTTAATGCAATCCATTTCGGTACATAGATTTCATTTGAATATGTTGAAAGGTACAAGACATGTGTGATCATGATTAAGGAAGTTATCATTTCTAAATCTTGGCTCTTGTATTCTAGGTAAAATCGTGCTCTGTGTGTTTGGTTCTAGGAATCCTTTCTGAATGCATCCTCCTTTAACTTATAAGTGGAAGATATTGGGCACCCTTTTATTGGTTGTTTATTGTAATACATGTATGAGATGGCTATCTTTTTTTTAAATAGATTTTGAACACATCTTATGTTACAAAAGATCCTTTAGGTACTTTGTTTCGTGTGTTTGATAGACTTGTGAAGACTTGAGAAACTCCCCTTTAGAACATACAATGTTTATATTATCTTTTGTCAAGTTTTTTTACTATTATCCTCTTGGTTAGAGGTAGGAAATTTCATGACAGAGTTGTTTGGAAAAAAAATTCCAGTGATTGTAATCGTGTTGAAATGGTTGATAATGTTATGACATAGATGGAATTAGATTACGATGAATTGTTTAACTTATTATATGGTGTTTATAAGAAAACTTGTGGATTTCTTGCCAACCCTCTGGGAATAAAAGTTCCTCTACTTAACCAAGGTGTAGCTGTCATTTATGAATGTGCAAGTAAAGGTGTATTTTCCTATTGGCCTTGTGGTTGGGAATCCAACAAGGGAACTCCACTAACCCTGTGACAAAGTTATCAATTTCTTGCTAGAGAAGACTTTGTCAAGAGAGTGGGAAAGGGAGTGAGAAAAGAGAAGAGGGGATTAATGTCGTGGGTAGAAAATCAGAGTCCCACACCCATTAACCAAAAAGTTCACACATGCATTAAAGTTAAGAAGAAACAACCCTGCAAATGGAAACAAGATGAGTTAAGATTGAGAACTCAAAGTTTCTAAAATCTCCTCATCAAAAAGGCATGAAACTCCTTCTTCTTGTATTGATGCTTGAGCAGAAATTGTACATAGCATGGAAATGGAAGAAATTTGAGAGTGGGGGAAAATGGAAGAAAATGGCTATCTCCTTTGTTCTCTCTAAGTACAATGCACTCTTGAGTCTACAAAATCGATCACCAACCCTTTGAAATGGGAATGGATTTACAATTTAAAGGAAGGGAAATGAATCTTCACATACTCCCCAATGAATCTTTGTATGTCTCAACATGACTTAAGACTCTTCGCCTTCCTAGGAAAACATTAAGTCCCTTTTTTATAACATAAAAGTGACAAGATTAGAATATCAAGGAGAGAGAAAGTTGGGGAAAGAAGAGAGAGAGGAAAAGAAAGGATGTTTCCCCTGATGAAGTCTCTGTTGATTCTTCTAAGGAGATGAAATTTTGAATCTCTGAATCCTTTTCCTCTTGAAAAACTCTTGGATGTTTGTACTCGACGCCGAATCATTCTCCATGCCATGTTGATGAGAAGATCCCCACTCCCTTGAATTCCTTGTTGCAAATCATTTACTCATGTTGCGGACAAGAAACTACCTTTTGATGACCTACAGACACCTCAAATTGAGTGTTTAGAAACACTACTTGAATGTAACCTCTGGTGATGGTAGGCATTACTCTTGGAGATCCCTTCTGAAGATGCTGAAGCTTTGGGACAAATCTTGTCCTAACTCCTTGCAATGCTACCATACTGATTTGAACATGATCATGATGAAACACATTATGAACAGTTTGATAGTGTTGACTGTGAGTTCCACCTCACACATGAGTGTCGAAAGACACTATTGAGATCCATGAAAGTGACCTCACTTGTACAGTTCTTGCCCCTACGAATTTGAACTTCAATCTACTATATTTGGAAAAGGCAATTATTTTTAGCAAGTGTCGAGAATTTTCCCTCTTTAGGCTCCAACTAGTGATGTCAACTTGAATATTCAACTCCCAACATGCTCTTTCTATGAAATCCGGCCTTTGGAGTAATCATGCTATTTTTAGTAAGTTCCCACAAGAAAACTTACTATTTTTGGCAAGTGCACAAATTAACTTTTCCAGACCTCAAATGATTATGGTAGCTCGAATTACCCTTTCTCCCGAGTTCCCCTCACCTTCTAGATTGATTTACTATTTTTAGTAGGGGTCCATGAGATCACTTACTATTTTTAGTAAGTTTTAAATTTGGACCAAGATGCTCGTTTTGATGAACTTCCAACTGTAGTGCATCCTTTGTGTTCAGCATCTCCTTCGCAGGTTCTTTTGTTGATGACTTTCCCAAAATAGTAGTCCTCTATACGAAGACATACTATTTTAGAAAGTGGGATTTTGGGGTCAGATTTGACATGGAATGAATTTTTACAATATGGTTTTTTGCCCAATATCACCCCTTTGAAATTTTGTGCTTACCCGATCAATAGTTTAGGAGATTTTAAACTTTTAATTTTTGACTCTTGGCGGCTTACGACATGGCAGCCATTGATGAACCTTAAAAATTGTTGGTCCGGTTTTATCCTCTATTCAAGATGAAATTTAGGGCCAGGTCCCAAACAGTGTGGTTCCTCCACGTGTCCTGCATTTCAAAATTGCTTTGAAAATTTTAAGTATAGGGTAGAGCAGTGGAAGCCTCCACATGTCTCCTCATCGAAATTGTTAAGGTGGGACCTTGAGGTTGATCCTCAAATGAGCGCTAGCCCTCCACATGTCCATGGTCTACCAAAGTTGTACCGGCCACATGAAATTTTTTTCGATTCTAGGAAAGGCAACGGAAACCTCCACGTGTCTCCCTGTCGCAACTCTAAGGCCAAACCAAAAGGTGAATTTTTAGATGAGCATCATCCCTCCACGTGGATTTTGAGTTGAAGTGGGCCTTAGAGTTTTCAAAGTGCCTCACCGAGCCACATCTAACCAAAAAGGGCCACATTTCCACAGATGCTGAGATGTAAATTTGACCGAGAAAAATACACCCGTTAAACCGTAAAATGTAGGAAAAATCACCATTTGTGCCTAGAAATGAATCATTCTTCAAGGACAGAGAATTTGGAAATAATATAAGGCCCAAATATGATCCTATGAGCCGTATCCAATCATGTTTCCACATATATTTGGGACAAAAATGACAGGGACAACAAAACGCGACTGTAGAAAACAAAAGGAAGGGAAAAACATGAGTTTTCACCCAAGTTACAGATTCTTTCTCATGGATAGAGGAATGAAAAACATATTCTGAACTTTTAAGTGATCCTTGACCAAGGAAGGGACTGATCATGGCAACCAAATGGGGGACAAATTTTTATGCATTAATATGGGGAGATATAGAAGATGAAAGAGCCTGCAAATAATGCGAAGAAATTTAAGGATAAATGGGGTGAGATCAATTTGAGCACCAATAGGACCTCTTTTGATGCCGGGAATAACAAGAGCCACCGGGTGGATTCATGGTGAATTTAAGAGCCTTACGACCTTTATAGGAATTAAATTTTGGAGCCACCAAAATATATTATGTAGTTTTTCAATAGATATTCTCCAACAAGAAGGTAGATATAGAAAGGTTCAACCTTATCGGTCTTGGATGCACTCAAAGAAAGCATGTTCTATAAGGGAGGTGTAGGTGGGTTTGGTAGTATTCTGTAGAACTAGGAGTTACAACATTGTTTATTAAACTACCACTTCGATATATTGAACAAATCTCTCAAATTGTTTGGGGTGAGTCCGAGATATTCGGTTTCAATAATCTGCACTTTGGCCTTTTTTTGCATATTCTATAAAGCCAAAAGGATCATATGCGGGTGAGGGTGATGAAGGGAATTTTTATTTATTTAGGACAGGTTTGGAAGTAGAAGTAAAGTTTTGGGTAGCAGAGGGAATTTTTAAAGGTACACTAGGAGCTTTCCAAGTACTATATTTTACAAGAGAAGATTTAGATTTAGGAGAGGCATTAGAAGACTTACTTGGAATTGTAGGAGCCTTCTTACTTGCTACAGGATCAGGTTTCAACAATGCAGAATCCATGGAGGGTGGGAGAAGATATCCTTGACTAATTATTTTGTTTTGCAGAGTCACCATAGGAGAATCATCATTCTTCTTGTTTTTAATAGTAGTGCAAGAAGAGGCTCCTTTCTTAAATTGACAATGAGTGAATACTACACATGAGAAACTAGGTGCATCTTCTTCGTCATCTTCATCACCTCTAAAATACTCACAGAATCTGATTTGTGTATCATTCCCAAGCTCATCAACTTCTAGGATATCATCACCTTCACTTTCTTACACAAGATCTTGTTCATTGTCCTTACTCCTATAACTTGCATTGACAGGTGGGGCCTCCAAGGCAAGCCTTCGGGGTGCTCCTATAATTTTATTTGTGTTATTTCTTTGGGAAGATGCTCATTCAAAAAATCCCTCTTTAATGATGCCATCTCACTCACCGGTTTTTACAGCAATGGATCTATTCTTTCATCTCCCGGATGTTGAGATTTACCCTTTGAGGGATTCTTGAAATTTCCAAATAGGATGATATCGTCATCCAATTCAATGGCTAATATTTTTTCTTTTGCAATATCCCTCGGTTGAACTCTTCTTAGGAAAAATCTCACCTCTTGTGATTGAGCATTGATGAATAATCTCTTGACATTGTTTTTAGATGGTGAATCTTCTTCTAGTATCCTACGAAGCAACTGGTTGAAATGAGCCATGAAATATCTCATAGTTTCACTTTCTCCTTTCTTCATTTGTGCTAATTAAACAAGGAGGTCTTGAAATTCCTTAGTGAATCGAATCTTTCCTCGAACTTCCTTTTGATGTCATTCCAACAAGTGATGGATCGGGTAGGTAGGAGGTAGAACCATTCCACTAATTTTTCTTAGAGGGACTCCACAAACAGTCTTACAAAAACGTCTTCATGTTCAAATCCAAGAATCCCGCATGATGTGGTGAAAGCGGCGATGTGTTCTTCAGGATGTTGTGAGTCGTCACCTTTGAACTTCAGAAAGTTCTTGCGCGAACCTATTGGTAGATCATGAAGAGGTGGTTCAAGAGTGAGCAGGCCTGTATTTCTTCCCCATGGAACAATGGGTTGAGGTATTTTTGCTTCTTCCGCCATTATTTCCACTTCAACTTTTACTTTAGCAAATTCTTCTTCAAATTCTAGCACTGAAAAAATCTACAATAGGAATATGAAAAGACACTATGGAATATGAAAGGTCACTTGCAAGAAATTGATAGTGTAGCCTTCAAAGAATGGATTTTGTGAACTCTTTTTTTGTTTTTTTAATATTTGATTTTTTTGACCTTCCGATCATATTTTGGGTGCGAGATGTTGTTAAATCTACCCCACGGTGGGCACACAAAACTATTGGCAAGAAAAATTTTCAGGTGGACAAGCTTTTGGATTTATTGCCAACACTCTGGGAATCTAAGTCCCTATACTTAATAGGTATAGCTGTCGTATATGCATGCGTGTGTAAATGTGGATTTTCTTAGTGGCCTTGTCATCGGGGATCAAATAGGGGCACTCCACTGGCCTTGCGAATTTATTTCTAGAGAGTACTTTGTTAAGAGAGTGGGAAAGGGAGTGAGAAAAAAGAAGAAGGGATTAATGTTATGGGTAGAAAATTAGAGTCCCACACCCATTAACTAGAAAGTTCACACATGCATTAAAGTTAAGAAGAAATAACCCTACAAATGGCAACAAGACAAGTTAATATTGAGAACTCAAAGTTTCTAAAATATCCTCATCAAAAAAGGCATGAAAATCCTTCTTGTATTGATGCTTGAGCAGAAATTGTACATAGCATGGAAATGGAAGAAATTTGAGAGTGGGGAAAATGTAATAAAATGGATATCTCCTTTGTTCTCTCTAAGTACAATGAACTCTTGATTCTACAAAATTGATCACCAACCCTTTGAAATGGGAATGGCTTTATAATTTAAAGGAAGGTAAATGAATCTTCACATACTCCCAATGACTCTTCATATATCTCGACATGACTTAAGACTTTTCACCTTCCTAGGAAAACATTAAGTCCGTTTGTATAACATAAAGGTGACTTATTACATTAGAAGTATTAAGACATGTAAAAAAGTGCAATCCTGATGCAAGATTATAATATTGAGGAGAGAGAAATTTGGGGGGAAGAAGAGAGAGAGGAAAAGAAAGGATGTTATCCAAAATAAGCTCCTTGCTTATTTTTTGGCTAACTCCCTTCATTCCTTCCTTCCTTGTGTCTCAGTCAAATTTTTATTTTTAGGCACTTAAATTTTTCTGGAAATGGTTTCATTGGATAGAGAATCTTCTCAACTTTCCAGAAAGGTAAAATTTTTCCTCTAATTCCTTGTATTTTTTAAGTTATGGCTCGGCAGAGTTTTGGAGGGAAATTTCCCCATGGGAGGTCCGCGGTCCAATCAGGACGTGCCACGTCAGTGGCGGAATGGTGGAAGACAGAGGGAAACTTGAAGATTTTTCCAAGTATTGGTGGGGTACACAAATAAATTTTTTGGCCCGAAGGCCTGCCAACCAATAGGAGAATGCCATGTGTCCAGAGGTCCGTCAGAGTTCAGCTTGGCAGGGAGAAGTTGGAAAAATTTCCAAAGTTAGCGCAAAATGGAATATTTTGGCCCGAAGGCCCACTAATGAACCACAATGTGCCACATGTCCTCGAAGTGTCGAGAGGTGGAGGCATGGAGGGAAATTTTCCTTTTTCCAAAATAGGGAAAAATATGGAATGAAAGCCCGCCCACGATGGCCCGCGCCAATCAGAAGCTACCATGTGTCCACATGGCTGGTGAAAATCTTAAGGCGGGTCCACAGAGGAAAAGAGCTAGTTCAGGCCCACGCCAATCAGAACACACCACATGTCCCATTTGGGGTAGTGGTCAGCAGTGATGGAAAATTTGGAAGTGGTGGCCTACCAACGAATCACAACATGACACGTGGCATTGGAGTTTGGTCGGCGAAGAATTTTTGGAAAATTTTCCAAAGACCAAAAAGGGTATAAAAAGGTAAGGAGAAGGCCCACGACCAATCAAAAGGTGCCACGTGGCATCGGGCCGGCAAGAGGTGGAGCTTTTTGGGGAAATTTTCCCAAAGTCAAAAAGAGGGAAAATTTTAAATTTTGGGCCCGCCAAGATTCAATTTTGCCCTAGTTTTGCCCTAAATCTTTAGGACGGCATAACTTTTGATCCAAAGCTTGGATTTTCATATTCTTGGTGTCATTAGAAAGCTAGTGAAATTCTCTACATGATGAGGGCTCAATTTTGTGTTTTGGTAAGGTTTGGAGAGATAAAATCAAAAAACACCTCTGGCACAGGAAGGAGAACATAACTGACATTTCAACCACCATTTTTAATGAAGTATGGCTTGCATTCTCTCCCAGCATGGTCAAAAACATCGGGGAATGAACTTTTGAGGGTGCCCATGCTGTTTTAATGCAATTTGGTTGGTGGTTGAAGCATCCTTTCATGCTTTCCCGCATTTTCTCCTTCTTGGCTTGAATTTTCATTGTTAAAAGCTAGATTTGGCTCATTTTGTAAGGGTTGGACATTTTATGTTTTGCAGACTCCCTCTTTCACCCTAGAAAGTGATTTTGTGGAATATCAGACCTCTTTCAAGACTGTAACATGTTTTCTACCTCTCTGCTATTGTAATGCATGTATTTTTGATATTGGAAATGACAATGCAAGCTTTGTGAATGAGTTTCAATCCTCTTCTTGTGTTGTTTGCTTCATTTCTAATCTTTCATTACATTTTATCAATTTGTGCATGATTTTTTTGCATTCTTTTAATCTGTGTCAATTTGTAGAAGTAAATGTTCACCACTCCTTTGGTGTATCACCTTGTTAGTATTAGTTTTATTTCTTTTACATTCTCTATCTCTGTCCCCTTGGAATTTAGAGTAGGATTTTGAGTTTAAACCTCTACAATTTTCAAGCAATACATCTGATCAGAGGAGTTGAGGAACCAGCCTCTAATCTGGAGATTCTTTTCCCATTTTTACAAGTCCCACACTTGGGGAAAAGATTCAATGTTGTGCAATCACACTGGATGTTCAAATATCAAACTAGAAATCTAATAAACATCCGGGGTGCTCTTGATTTACACTAACAAAGGAATTTTCCCTAATGAAATCATTAATTCTTCTAAGGAGATGAAATGTTGAATCTCTAAATCATTTTCTTCCTGAAAAAATCCTAGATGTTTGTACTCGACGTTGAATCGTTCTCCATGTTTTGTTCATGAGAAGACTCCCATTCCCTTGAATTCCCTATTGCAAATCATTTACTCATGTTGTAGACAAGAAATTACCTTTTGACGACCTACGGACACCTCAAATTGAATGTTTAGAAAAACTACTAAATGTAAACTCTGGTGATGGCGGCGCGTTGCTCTTGGAGATCCCTTCTAAAGATGTTAAAGCTTTGGGAAAATTCTTTTCCTAACTCCTTGCAACATTGTCATACTTGATTTGAACATGATCCTAATGAAACACATTATGAACAGTTTGACAGTGTTGACTATGAGTTCCACCTCACACATGAGTGTTGAAAGACACTGTTGAGATCCATGAAATTGACCTCACTTGTACAGTTCTTCCCCTACAAATTTGAACTTCAATCTACTATATTTGGAAAAGGAAATTATTTTTAGCAAGTGTCAAGAATTTTCCCTCTCTAGGCTCCAACTAGTAATGTCAACTTGAATATTCAACTCCTTGTATGTTCTTTCTATGAAATCGGCCTTTGGAGTAATCATGTTATTTTTAGTAAGTTCCCACAGGACAACTTACTATTTTTGGCAAGTGCACAAATTAGCTTTTCCAAACCTCAGATGATTATGGTAGCTCGAATTACCCTTTCTCCTATGTTTCCTCACCTTCTAGATCTATTTACTATTTTTAGTAGAGGTCCATGAGATCACTTACTATTTTTAGTAAGTGTCAACTTTAGAATAAGATATTGGTTCTGATAAACTTCAAATTGCAGTGCATCCTCTGTGTTCAGTGTCTCCTTTATAGGTTCTTTTGTTGATGACTTTCCGAAAATAACAGTCCTTTATGTAGAAGACATGGTATTTTTATAAAGTGGAATTTTGGGGTTTGGATTGATGTGAAACAAATTTTTTTGATATGGTTTTTTTCCCAATATCACCCCTTTGAAATTTTGTGCTTACCCGATCAATAGTTTAGGAGATTTTAAACTTTTAATTTTTGACCTGCTAGTACTTCTGGACATCGCAGCCATTGATGGACCTCAAAAATTGTAGGTCTGGTTTTATCCTCCATTCATAATGAAATTTACATTTTTGATATGGGTTTTTTCTTCTTATCTTATTGGTGAAATTTCTCTTCGATCTGGTTCTTTGGTTTGACGAGAAATTGAGGTTTTTCCTTCATAGAGCCGGAAGTGAAATTTCTTTGTTGTGAGCATTTTGTGCTACAAACGGGAGGTTTGAAGGTTTTTTTTTGATGGTTTTTGAGAGTGGAGAACTCAGCAATAGATGGTGGATCATTTTACGTATTGGTTTGAAATATTTCTTCGATTCTTCATTCTATGGCAATGGAATTTTCAGGCTTCTTCTTTTTGTTCTTCATTCTTTCTTCTCATTTCGATCAATTCTTCCTCTGTGACCTAAATATTATCATGAATTAGAAATTTTCCATGCTATGAGGGAGTTTTTTCTAGGTTCATCAATGGTAAATTAGTGGTAGGAAGTTACAGAGGGAGTTTACAAATATGGTTGTGCACAAGAATGTTAGATGTTAGAAGCGGGAAGCGGTGGGTTTTTAAAATTTTGAAATAAAGCATAGATGGGAGATAGGTGAATTTTCATGTCCCTAAAATCCCTCAACTCAAAGGGACATGAGGGACATCAAATTCCATGGCAAGTAAGGTAGTGAAATGTGGCAGAGATCGACGGTAGGGGATTAAAGCCAAAAAAGCATCTTTAAAGAGCTTAGGGGTTGGGAGTTTATCGGATGGGTGACCAAAAGTCTATTTAGGGGTTGGGTGCATTTTTCCATTGTTTATGTCCCTGAACTTGAGGGACATGATGGACACAAAATCCCGTCGAGTGGTCCTAGAGTTGACACGTGTCCTTTCAAAATTTTACTAACTCCCGAACTCACTTCAAGAGGGCAACTTGAAACGGTGATAACTTGAGCTCTGATGGACTTTTTTGATGAAATTTTATATTATATTTACTTTAAATGTACTTATGAATCCAATGGTGGGGTATCAGGTCTTAGATCCTCCATTTGCTTTTGGAAAAATTGGATTTTTATTTGGTACTCCACCTATGCATGAGAAAAACTTCTTACAGACCCATTGCACCAAAGTGTTGTGAAAAAATAATTTCACCATATTTTAGGTCTTGGAATTCCCTTTTTGAAGATGTTTTTTTTCTCCTAACTCCATCTAGAGCTCCCAAAATCACCTTTTAAAGCTCGGAAATTTTTATTTCTTGTGCGTTGCCTAGGCCTATGAACCCTAATTTTGGTGAAACTACCCCAACTTCTCCGAGTCCTTCCTGAATCTTCTTGAATCACTTCCATGATGTCCTAATTCCTTTGACTCACCTATGTGTCCAATTTTTATTTTCTATCCCACTCAATGGGGTTTCTCTAGTCTAGGAAGGCCAAGATATTCCTTCCCACAATACACACCGAAGCTTGCAATTTTCAATGAACTCCTAAAATCACCTAGGGGTTGATTTAACTTTCCTAAATCACCTAGGGGAATGAATTAACACCAATTGGGAGATTACTTGAATGGATGGGAGGACCCAGGGCACCTCAGAATGATTAAACATGAAATTTTTTGTATTGGGGTATAGTTGTCATGCTTGGAAATTTTCAATTTCCTTGTTGCACATTTACATGAAAACATATGGAAAATGATACTTAAATTGAATTATCGTATCTTCTCTACTAATGATTTTGTGACCTTTTAGGAAGTCCTTAATATTGTGTACTTGGAACCTTTTTATAAATAGTAGGGTTCCTTTTAGGAAACAGATTAGATATAAAACATATTGTTTTAACGTTATAGCTCTTATCATGATCAATTATTTTTAATCGACTCATGCTATCAATTTTACAAATGGAATTTATGAAAAGTGAAGGAAGAAAGACTTATAAAAAGTGTCATTTGTTTTATTAAGGAAATCATCTTCTTCATTCGATTCTTATGTATTGAAAATTCTCTTGAAATGAACTTGTTGTAGAATCATGAGGATGTAATAAACTTAGTTTTGTAATGATGAAAGATGTTTCTTATAAACTTTTGGAATATTAATTAAGTTGAGAGTAAAGTGATCTCTCTCTTTTGATAAAATAATTGTTGTGAAGGTTGTTGATTTCTGATTTGTTCTAAGGTCTTATATGACTTAGATTTGATCAATATCCCTAAATAATAACATGTATGATGAGAATTTGTTATTATCCTTAAATAATGACATGTGTAGCATATTGGATTCAAAGGTAGAGAATGATATTTGGGATAAGGATCTATACTTATATTTTAAATTCTTTTCATTTTGGGAAAGGGTATAACTATGATGATTATGAATGATAGATCCTCATTCGAAAAAAGGAATAAGGATTGTTAATATAGATGAATGTAACAATATTTTATGAACCTAAACCTTATGTTTCTAATTGAATTCATTAATAGGACTATATTCCTTAATAAGATAGAAAATGAATACTTCCTTTTAACATGAATCAGAACTATGTATGTTATCTTGTTATATGATAAATTTTTAATCATATTTGATGATTGGCTCTAAGATCTTTATATATAAACAATAAATGGTAATGATAAAGCTGAAAGGAATTAATAGGAAGATTTAAACATTATGATATATATATATATATAATTCTGATGCATAATCTTTCAATCAAGATTTTTATAATGATAAACTATTGAAAAAAACTTAATGATCTTACTTATTAAATATCAAATTTAAATTTATCAATTAATTAAAAATAAGGGTTTAAGATTAATTGTTCATTTGAATGAATGCATATTTTATCTACATACCTTCAATTTTTGAAAAGGTACATTTTGAATCCTTATTTGGATCAATCATGCTTAGTGAACCCTTAGGTGCATTGTTTAACGATAATGTATACAAGATAATAATTCAAAGTGTTAATAATCTAAAGTTCTTAAGTATGTTAGTTAGTTGAAGGAACTTAGTAGGTTGTTGGAATATAGGGGTTATAGCAGAGTACCCTCATAATGACAAGAGTCATTACAAGGATATTGTGATGTAGCCATCTATGCTCCAACACCCCACTTAGTTCAATTAACTTGATTGACATAAGTGGAAATTTGGTTCATAGTTCTACTCTAAACAGAGATAGATACATGGACTAGTGTAGTGGTCAACTCATGTTGACTTAGGGTATCTAAACACACCCAATCAATGAAATTCAATTGAGTATGTCTATGTATCCTTAGTCACCACAAGTAGTCTTCCACACTAGTGCATGTAAGTTTCCCTTGTTTAGTGTGAAAATTTGACTCGGGTTTGGTTGACAGTAGTCAAGGAAGACCAATCTAGATAACAATACAAGTGTGGTGAAAGACATATTCCTTTTGATGAGTATGCCATCTTGGAATGTAAACATGGTAAACATGTTTAAAACTTTTGCCAAAGTATCGCAAGTTGTTGGTTACGTTGTCTTATGTCACCTAGTCTAAGTTGTGGGATTTTAGATGAATATTAGTAACAGATATTTAGATAGGCTTCTTAGATAGAACACTTGAGTGACCCTTGATGGGTAAAATAACCAAAGTATACATAGTATACACTTGAACAAGTTAATCATGAGAGATCGGTTTAATCGAGTCATGAAATGACATATTGGTGTTTCACTTAGTCATTACAACTTGCATATGGTTTTCTGTTATGATATGGACTAGTAATGGAATGTGTGTTCTGAATTATATGAATTTAGAACAAAGAACATTATGTAAAAAAATCCCTTGTTTCTAAGTCATAAAAAGTGGTTGGTATCAAAGTTGAAGGTTGTAGCTCTTGGACCTATTGAGTCCATATCTGATAAAAAAATTAATTTCTTATTAACAGAAAATGGTTAGAACAAGGGGAGGTGTTGCAAATAATCTGCCTCTAGGTGGAGAGGTAGCTACCACACAAAAACTTGATGAGATCCTTGTTTCCCTGTTGGACACAAGAGATCATCTTGTTGTACTTGAATAAAAAGTTATGGGTAATGAAAAGGAGGAAGATAATGTTGATAATAACAATCAACCACCTCCAAGGAAACAATGTCGATGCTAGAAATATGGGCGTTAGTAATGAGAATGAATCAAATCACACAAATGATAACAATAATGTTGCAAATTCACCTAGTCCACATGAAAATAAAAAGGTGAGATTAGCAGTTGAACTTACTAATGGCATAAAGAGGATAATTCCACCAAATTTTGATGGCACTACACTGAGGGATAGAGTTGAGAATTGGTTCAATGAAATGGAGAAGTACTTTACAATAAGGAACTTATCGGAAGAAACAAAAGCAGATAGGAGCTTACCACTTTCCCATGAGGCATCCTCTTGGTGGGACAGTCATAAGGCTAAATTGAATATTGATGAATCAAGCATTACATGGGATCAATTTAAGAGCTACTTTAGGCAATGTTGGCTGCCACAGCTCTATTATGATAAAAAAATGACAAAATTTCATAATTTAATTCAAGGAAAGTTAACTATAACTAAGTACTAGGAGAGGTTTACCAAACTTCTTAAGTACATTCCATAGTATCAAACTAACAAGAAGTTCAGGATATGCAAGTTTATTATGGGATTGAATCCTATCATAGGAGGAGAAGTAGATGTGCACATCCCAACCACTATGGAAGGGGTTGTAGAAAAATCCATAAGGCAAGAACATAAATTGAAGGCAATTTCTACTCATAAAGAAGAAAATTGAAAGAAAATTTCCAACTCTTCTTCATCACTTGCACCTAAGAAGGTGGCATGGAAAATTTTTGGAGTCAAAAATAAGTTTGTGACTAATAACAATAAGAAAACAATAGCAAATAAACATGTTACAAACATTAGAAATAATATTGTGAGCAATAACGACAATGGGTAGAAATCTTATGGAGGTCAAAGCAGTAATTTCAAGACCGGAAATAAGTTTGAACCAACAAGAGGACCTAGGGGGTTGTTTCAACCGTGGAAAGGATAACTACGTAAAATACCCTCTAAAGAAAGATGACACCAATTAGCAGCATAAGATGTATGCTGCGATACCTAATAAGCAAGTTACAAAAAGCAAGTTACGCCCATAGAAGTGTCAGGTAAATTATTTGGTACACCTGTTACTATACTTTTTGATACTGGAGCTAAAGAATGCTTTATTTTTAGTAGATTAGCTGCAAAATTAAAAAGAAAATCAGGAATAATGGAAAAATCTTGGAATGTTCAGTATGGTAATAATGTTGACCATATTGTTAGTAAATGTCTTTTTGGAGTAGTCTTAGAGTTACCAAGTTTTTCCACTGAAGTTGATCTTTATGTTTCTCCTTTGGGGTCATATGATGTCATAGTTGGTGTTAAATGACTTTCTTTTCATAAAACAAAAGTTGATTGATTTGAAAAAAAAAATAGACGCCTTGATGATTTGTAGAAAATAATAGACATTCAAGGGGTAAAATGATAAATTTCAGTTAAGAAATTATCATCTATGTAGCTTAAGAAGGCCAAAAACAAAGGCTATACTTTGTATGTAGTAAAAATTTCTGAAACAATAGAAAAGGATAGTGCTTTTTTGGAAAAGTATCTACTATTAAGAAATTTCAGCGATGTGTTTCCAAAAGAATTACCTAGTCTTCTACCTAAATGAGAATTTGAATTTTCAATAGAAATCAAACTTGGGACTGAACTTATTTCTAAGGCACCTTATCAAATGACTACAATTGAACTAGTAGAACTGAAGGCACAACTACAAGAATTGTTTTCTAAGGGTTTGATAAGACCAATTGTCTCATCTTGGGAGCACTTTGGTAATTTTTGTGGAAAAGAAGGATGGAACACTTAGACTTTGTATTAATTACATAATGTTAAACAAAGCAACAATCAAAAATAGATATCAACTTCTTATAATTGATTATTTGTTTAGTCAGATGCATGGAGCATCAGTTGATTCAAAGATATATATTCATTCTGGATATCATCAATTGAAAATTAAGGATGAAAATATTATTAAAATAACTTTTAGAGCAAGGTATGGACATTATGAATTCATAGTTTTACCTTTTGGTTTGACAAATGCACCTGCATCTTTTATGAATTTAATGAATAATATATTTCAAGAATACTTGGACAAGTTTGTACTTGTATTCTTGGATGATATTCTTATCTATTCTAAAAGCATTGATGAGCACCATGAGCATTTGAAAATTATACTTGAAATATTGAGAAAAAAAAAAAATTGGTAAGTTGTCCAAATGTTCTTTTTATGAAACAGAAGTGCACTATTTAGGACATGTCATAAGAAAATATGGAATAACAGTTGATCCATCAAAGATTGTTTTCATAATTGAATGGCCTACACCTAAAAATGTACATGAAGTCAAAAGCTTCATGGGGCTTGTTAGTTATTACAGAAAATTTGTTAAGGAATTTTCAAAATTCACTACCCTGATTACTTCATTACAAAAGAAAGACAAATTTTTTTTTGGGAGTGATAAATGTGAATCAACATTTAAAACTCTAAAAGAACAACTAACTTTTGTTAAAAACTGCACAATTATATAAAAACATCAAATAATAATTTATTAAATTTAGAAATTATTTGGGATATATTTTCATAGATGGAGTTTACATTATATAGGAGGATGTTCTCCTTAATACAAGGAGTCAACATCAATCCTCAACAACCCATATATCTCTCTCCAATCCCTACAATCTCTCAAACTTATCCCTAAGATATCTCTCACACTAAAATAGTTATGTGAGTTGTTCTCACAACTCACCAATAACAAAACTATTACAGCTATATTACTAATATGAGTTATATAAACTCATTATTAATAATATTAAATTTCATTTAATAATGTTACACAATATTTTGGTAACATTTACTCCCCTACTATTGACATTATTAATTCCCAATATACACTCCCCTAATGTTGACATTATAGAAACAAAAATCACACTTCCTTTTGTAGCTTATCACCCATGTGTGCTCATGATTTGGATGGTTTTGTAGCTTAACCAACAACCTGAAAAAAAAATGGTTTTATAGGACAACCAGTAACCTAAAACAAAGGGTGGTTTTACAGGACAACCAACAACCTAAAACACAGGATGGTTTTACAGGACAACCAACAACCTAAATATCATGTTGCTTATTTTTCTTTGTGATTTCATTTTTCAACTATATCTTTCCTTCAAGGAATCATGTAGATACCACTACTTACTAAATAAAAATTGAATAGAGGGAAAATTGAACATTGAGACCATGTTCCAATTCCCTCCCTCAATGTGAACATTTCACTTATTCAAATAGGAACTCTGAAATCATACTGCAAATCTGAAATAAAATAAAACACACATACACACACTACCACCATAGCTTCGTGTGGCCCCGTCATTGGTGACTAACGAGAGGTCGTTGATTGACCTCCATTATCCTTTGCCTCCATCCTCCATGTTATAATTCACTCTTTATTTAATACAATAAGTCTTTATCACTTTACTGAGCATTTGTTTCCTCATTATCATAGTGGGTAGACTTGGATCCCAATCACTTTCTTTGTCTTTGTTTTAGAAAATCAAGGCTTTATCCTTCAATTTACCATCAAGTAAATCTTGTGCTCTTTTCTTAAAATACATAATACCATGTCTAAGAGCATTACAATAGTGATAAAGAAATTTTCGTGGACCTTGGGAGGTTGATTTTTGTTTAAAAGAAGGCTTGAATCTTCCTTTTGCATATGATTTGTTTCTACCATACATTGCAGTTTCTTCTAGATCAATCTTCTTGGTTCTATTTTCTTCTTCTATCGAGAGAAGAAATTAAATCCATTAGAATCGGATGAATTTTTCTCAAAGTTAATACCATATTAAAATATCCAGAGGCATGTTATTAAGTAATACTACTTTTTCATCATCATCAATCATATCAACTTTGATTCCAGCTAATTGATTTGAAATAGAATTAAACTTACTGATATGTTCCACCATACTTTCTCCTTCCTCCATTTTGAGCCCAAAAAACTTTTTCATGAGTTCCACTATTACGCTCTCTGCTTTTGACCCTATAGTTTTCTCAATGTCATCCAGATCAAATGTGATTTCTTTGTTAGATCTATGTGATGTAGGTGGGCATTAAATAAACCTAGGCCAATAATCATCATTATTTTTCAATACTTGTTGTCACATTTTGTTGCTTCATCTATGTCATGTTGTTTATTGATTTTTCCTTCCAAAATCTCTCATGCATCTATGTTAATCAAAGCAACAATTGAGTTCTAACTTGCCATGTATGAAAATATTTGCCTTCAAATTTTTCAATTTGATTCAACTTGTCCATGTCAATTTAAAGAATTTGATGTCGGTTTCAACCGAAAATGCATCCGTGAGGTAAAAAAAAATATTTTTTAGACTTTTACAATGACCCTTTTTTAATTTTGACCAAACAACAAAGTAATATTGAAAATCTTTTACAATTAACGATAAAAGACTTTTAACACCTTTGAAAAAAGACTTAATAAAAATGATATACAAATATGACTCTTGACAATAGAGAAGCTTGTCCACATTACATAGATCTTAACCATTGTTTATAAACAAAACAAACTAAACCCATCATATATATTTTAAAATGAGGAGACTTCACCAAATACCATGGGCTCGTTACCACTAAAATTAAAACCTATAAACATGACATTCAAACTTTTGAGCTAAACAAAGCTAAAATGTCTCATGTAAAATCAACTTTATAAAACTGAACTTGTCTCCATACCCATGAGTCATGTGTTGAAATGGTGGGTGAACAAGTCAAAGGAAAATGGAAGAAAATTTAAACCACCATATACTCATTCAGGTGAATGATATTTCCGCATTTGTTGATGGTCTTGGAGATTTGTTGTTATTAACGAGTGTGAAGCATGTGGGTAGGTTTAAAACCACTGTTAGAAGTTGCAATATAATATGAGAACACACACTGTATTCACATAGATATAAAACAGTAGATTCAAGTCAATCAACATGGTCATGCACATTATGGACTGCACCATTGACAACACATCCTCATAACTGAATCAAAATACCATTGTTTTCGGTAGAATAAAAAAATTCCACTGCCATCAAACTCTAAGTTGACTATATGTGAGCAGACTATTAGCACATTTGAGCCATTTCTTAGATGGATATGTTTGGTCATAAATTAGGACTGGCTAAAGGAACTATTTCCATGTGATTTTCTTGTCAGATTCTTACACGACTGGAGATTAGTGAATGCAAGAAGAATAAAACTTTATTTTCTCATGGAACAATGAGACCACTGCAAGAATGGAGTCTGCAGATATACCAAATCAAGGATGAATTGATATCTTGAACCAAAATAAACATGATATTCCAGCAAACCAAAATGCCAAATTCTCGAACAAAAACGTGAATAGTGGATCACGTTTTCAATACAACACTCAGGGGGCTATTACAGTGATTCACACTTGAGAAAGACTCCAAATCTGCAGATAGAAGAGCTCAAAAAAACTCCATCCAACCTGCTCTGATACCACTGTTAAACACTGCACAATTATATAAAAAACACTGAATAATAATTTATTGAATTTAGAAATCATTCGGATATATTTTCATAGATGGAGTTTACATTATATAGGAGGATGTTCTCCTTAATACAAGGAGTCAACAAATCCTCAATAACCCACATATCTCTCTCCAATCCTTAAAATCTCTCAAACTTATCCCTAAGATATCTCTCACACTGAAATAGTTATGTGAGTTTTTCTCACAAATCACCAATAATAAAACTATTACAACTATATTATTAATATGAGTTCTATAAAGTCATTATTAATAATATTACCTTTTATTTAATAATGTTACACAATATTTTGGTAACAACTTCTACACCTATTTTGGTTGTATCGGATCCAAATGGAAGCTTTACGGTAGTTACATATGCTTTCGGTGAGGGACTTAGAGGTATATTGTTACAAGATGATCATGTTATAACATATGAGAGTGGGAAATTCAACTTACATGAGTTGAATTATGCTCCCCATCACCTAGAGCTTGTTGCCATAGTTCATGCACTTCAAGCATGGAGACATTATCTCTTAGGCGGACCTTTTAAGTTAAAAACTGACCACCTTGGGCTGAAGTATATTTTCACTCAGCCAAATCTAAATGCAAGACAACAAATATGGTTAGATTTTTTGTCATAATATGATTTTGAAATAACTTACATTAAAGGTAAAGAAAATAAATTGGAAGATGCACTAATCCGTAGGAAACATATTTTTGCACTTGTAACTTTGAGAACTCAGTTTAAGGATGAGGTAAAGAGTATCATGGATTCTGATTTGTATTTTTAGCAAGTAAAAACAACACTTGCTACAGATCCTAATGATGCAAAATACAAAGGTTTTAACTTTGATAATGAAGGAATTTTAAGATATGAAAAGCGAGTGTATGTACCTTCGAGAAATGAGTTAAGGAAAATTTTAATGATGGAATTTCATAATTCACCTTACTCAGTCATCCCAGTGTTACAAAAATGCTTGATGTAAAACAACAATATTTTTGGAAAGGGATGAAGAGAGACATAACTTATTTTGTTTCACATTTCCTAGAGTATCGACATGTTAAGGATGAGCATATACACCCTACTGGATTATTATATCCTCATAGCATACCACAATATAAGTGACAAGTAATAACTAGGGATTTTGTTCAGGGGATGCCTATGTCTAGAAATAAACATGATGTTATTTTAGTTGTGGTTTACAAATTAACAAAGGTATCACATTTTATTGATGGTAATCTTAAATACGATTCATCTGTTTTAGCAAAAAGATTTGTGCATGAAATTTTTAGATTACATGGAATACCTAAATTGATTATATCTGATAGAGACCCTATAAGGACATTTTGTTTTTGAAAATGTTGAATGCATCCTTAGGAACAAAAATTAATTTTAGTTTTGCATACCATCCAAAAATAGATGGTCAAACTGAGAGAGTAAATCAAGTTTTGGAGGATATGTTAAGAATGTACTATATGGATCAGCAGTACAAGTGGGAATAATACCTTCCTTTAGTTGAATTTTCTTACAATAATACTTATCATTCCTCTTTGAAAATGGCACCTTTCAAAGAATTGTATGGAAGGAAATTTAGAACTCCAGTTAGTTGGGATAGCATTGAAGATAGAGAGGTAATTGGACCTAAAATTCTTACTTGAAATGGAACAACAAGTGAAAATAATTCGTGAATGATTAAAACAAGTTGCTAGTAGAAAGAAAAGTTATGCAGATCTAAAAAGGATCGATAAGAAATATGAACTTGGTGAAAAAGTATTTTTACGTGTTAATCCTAAAAAGATCTCTATTACCTTTGGCAAGGTAGCCAAATTATAACCTTATTTTGTGGGACATTTCAAGATTGTTGAAGTGATTAGCCTTGTATCTTATCACTTTGCATTACCTCCCACTTTGTCACAAATGCATGATGTTTTCTATATTTATTTTCTTCTAAAATACATTTTAGATATATCTCATGTATTAAATTGGGATTCCTTGCAAGTCCAATACCCATGAATAATCGTGTTTAAACCCATAAGAGTGCTAGAAACTTGCCAGTTGCACTTACAAAATCATGAAATTAGTCAATGCAAGGTCCAGTGGGACCATTTTAATGAAGAAAGTGCAACATGGGAAAACCTTGAGGATATGAAAACTACTTTTCCTCATTTGTTTGAACAGAATTAATTTTGATTTTGAGACAATTAAAGACTTTGTTTAAAAACTATATTTAATTTCTGCCAGTTTTGGGCAAGTACTATAATTTTTAAGTACTTGGGACAACAATTATGATGTTGTAATAAGTTATGAAAAACTTAAAATTTCTACAAATCTGGTTTCTGTTGAATTTTTTTTTGGATTGAAGAATTATAATTATGATTATTTTTCTTGTTTATGATTATGGATTAAGTTAATCATCGGGATGATGATGCTTTTTAGAGGGGAGGTATGTAATACCTCTTCCATGGTTATTATCTTTGATCACTTTTGTTAATGAAGTAGCAACATTGATAGGTGATTTTCATTCTAAAGATGGTGTACTCTTTAAAACTGATAAATCATGTTTTTATATACGATATGATTTATCTTCTAAAATTGGATAATGTTATGCCAAGATGATTATGAATCTATAAATGAAGTATTTCTTATACTTTTTATGTTGAAAATTTTTAATGTATTCTGCGTATTGATGAAGGAAATGAATTTAGTCATATTGGTTCTTTTCTTAGCTGCAATACTTAACTTATGTTTTAGTCTGATGATTGCAAAGTCCAGGACTAATCACCTTGGATCAATTATAGTGATCCAAGGCATGTTTGGGATTTCTTTTATTTTTGAACTTCTTGATCAATCGGTCAAAATATTTTATTTCTGCACCTGGACTTGCACCCGGGGTCACATGGGCATCCTGTAGCATCTTTTGGATTTCACCCTTCAAGGTGATATGTTCATCGTTTTGATGAACTTTGGAAGGTAACGTTCTTTGATTAATTTATTTGGGACCTAATTAATCTAAGTTTTTGATTATTTATCTTATCCTAAACTTATGCTAAGTTGATTTATTCATTATATTGATTAAATCCTAAAAGAAATAATGAGGGACTATCCTAAGTTTGGGCTCTAATCAAGCCTAAGATATATGGGAGACTATGCTTAAGATCCTAAACTATGGTATTAAACTTATTTTAGGGGAATCTAACATATGGACATTGACCTAACCTATGGCATTGGAGTTGGATTTATTAGAAAATAGATTTGGATGGTGGTGGCACCATTCTAAATGCATTGTCAATTTTAAATGTTCCATTTAATTTTAAGTACCTCCAAACTTGGCAAGGTTTAGGGAAGGTAGAAATTTTCCAAGTTGGCAACACTTCTATTTTCGGTGAATAAATTTTTTGAACTATTAGTTATGACTAACAGAGGATAAGGCTGGGTGAGAGTTTTTAGAGGGGACTCTATCATTCTTGTTGCATTTATGATCCTCAACCCAAACAAAAACCGCCTGGGGAATACTAAGGATGTTGGAGGAAAAATAACTAGTTTTGTTTTTATTGTTTCATTTGGAATCCATGATATTTTAAGCTCTGCATGTTGTTTTCCATTTTTTGAACCTCTAGTTTGAATCTATTGCATTTATGATTTCACCCTTGCATGGTGGAAATAATGGAAAAATTTGATCATGCAAGTTATAAGAAGAAAGAAAGGAAAATTTCAGTAGGTTTTTTGGCATTCTTGTTGGAAATATTTCTATGGAAGCTTTGTTTAAAGGATTGAAGCAAGGAAGATAAGACAAGAGCACTACCAAGCATGATAAGACCTATCTCTTTAAAATATTTTTTTTATTTAAACGTTTTCATAAAAATAACTCTGCTCTTTATGAAAACGCCTCTGAGAATGTTTTCTTGTGTGATTATTTGCTCCTTCTTTCTTCTGTGAGTTCTTTTAGACATGGTTTCTTTGGGGTAATTATAGTTTTGTGAAATAATGGTGTTTTACTGAATCTGGGTTTGAATAAAGTTGGTAAATGGATGTGTGGCTTTATTAGAAAATTGGGTATGAGCTTGCTTGGAGATTATGAATTTTGAAATACATATGTGTCTATGCATTTTGTATCCATTAGCAATTTTACATTTTTACAAGGATCTTGTTGGAAATATCTTGAACACTGGAGTTCTCTAGGTTGTAGTGAAACTGGGTTTGGTTTAACTATCAACATGTCGACTTTGTTCGCTGAATAAAACTATGCTTGTAATGAAACTTTGTTTTAGTGATGGTCTTACATTTTGGTTGTATTATCTTTTAATACTGGTCATCTTGTTCTTGGAAGCCTGTTTTGGATTTTTTTTTCGATTATATTGACCTTTGTTTCGGGTTAAGATTGTTTTAGATCTTTTGATATTTTTATTTTAAAAGGATCTTTCTCAATCCATAATGGGTGTTTTCTAAGGAGGTTTTGAGCATTGTATGCACATAGTGATAGGTCAACAATTAGCTTCATATTTCGTACTCTTAAGTCTCATTTTGATTTTTTAACACCCTTGTTGGGTGGACATGTAGGAGAAACAAAGAATGGTAATAATCGATTCCCTCTCTTTTGTGGGTTTTTTTTCGTTGTCTGTTTACCCTTCATGGGTCAGCTTAAGCTTGAGGAACTTGGTTGATTTTTTTGTAAGGACCACAGGTTGTTGTACTTGCAAACCGAATTTGCCTTCTTTACTTGTTTGACCCTATGATGAACTGTAAGTTTTGAGTGTCATGTTTGCGGTATTGTGATTTTGAACGAGTACTTGTTCATCTATGGGATTCTTGTCATTGTATCATCGTGGCTTCTTTGATGATGGTTGCTTGTTTTGTTGAATATTTTAGATTCTTTGAAACGTCTCTGTGAGACTATTTTCACATCTTTTGGATAGTTTTAGTGCCTTAATGAAATCCTTGCTGGTACATAGATTTCATTTGAATATGTTGAAAGGTACGAGACATGTGTGATCATGGTTAAGGAAGTTTTCATTTCTAAATCTTGGCTCTTGTATTCTAGGTAAGACTGTGCTCTACGTGTTTGGTTCTAGGAATCCTTTATGAATGCATCCTCCTTTAGCTTATAAGTGGAAGATATTGGGCACCCTTTTATTTGTTGTTTATTGTAATACATGTATGAGATGGTTATGTTTTGTTCAAATAGGTTTTGAACACATCTTGTGTTACAAAAGATCCTTTAGGAACTTTATTTCATGTGTTTGATAGACTTGTGAAGACTTGAGCAACTCTCCTTTAGAACATACAATGTTTATATTCGGTTTTGTTGAGTTATTCTTTACTGGTATCCTCTTGGTTAGAGGTAGGAAATTTGATGACAGAGTTGTTAGGATAGTTGTTGTTAGGAAATTTGTTTCCATTGATTGTCATCATGTTGAAATGGTTGTTAATGTTGTGACATAGATGGAATTAGATTATGATGAATTGTTTAACTTCTTATATGGAAAATAATACTTAAATTGAATTAGTGTCTCTTCTCTACTTCTGATTTTGTGACCTTTTGGGAAGTCCTTCTTAATATTGTGTACTCGAGAACCTTTTCATAAATAGTAGGGTTCCTTTTACGAAATAGTTAGATAAAAGCATATTGTTTTAATGTTATATCTCTTATCATGCTCAGTTCTTGTGAACTGACTCATGCTAACAATTTTGCAGATGGACTTCGTGAAAAGTTAAGGAGAAAGACTTATAAAAAGTTGCATTTTTTTATTAATGAAATCATATTCTTCATTCAAATGCTTATGTATTAAAAATTATCTTAAAATGAACTTGTTGTAGAATCATGAGGATGTAATAAAATTAGTTTTGTAATGATGAAAGATGTTTCTTATAAACTTATGGAATATTAATTAAGTTGAGAGTAAAGTGATCTCTCTCTTTTGATAAATGAATTGTTGTGAAGGTTGTTGATTTCGGATTTATTCTAAGGTCTTATATGACTTAGATTTGATCAATCTCTCTAAATAATAACATGCATGATGATAATTTGTTATTATCCCTAAATAGTGACATGTGTAGCATATTGGATTCAAAGGTAGAGAATGATATTCGGGATAAGGATCTATACTAATATTTTGGATTCTTTTCATTTTGGGAAAGGGTATAAATATGATGATTATGAATGATAGATCTTCATTCGGAAAATTAAATAAGGATTTTTAATATAGAAAGATGTAGCAATATTTTATAAACCTAAACCTTATGTTTTTGAATTCATTAATAGGACTATATTCCTTAATAAGATAGAAAAGGAATAATTCCTTTTAACATGAATCAGAACTATGTATGTTATCTTGTTATATGATAAAGTTTTAATCATATTTTATGATTGGCTTTAAGATCTTTATATGTAAATAATAAATGGTAATGAGAAAGCTTAAAGGAATTAATAGGAATATTTATACATTATGATATACACAAGTCTAATGCATAAGCTTTCAATCAAGATTGTTATAATGATAAATTGTTGAAGAAAAACTTAATGATCTTACTTATTAAATATCGAATTCAAATTTATCGATTAATGGAAAATAAGGGCTTAAGATTAGTTGTTCATTTGAATTAATGTAGATTTTATCTACAAACCTTCAATTTTGGAAAAGGTTCATTTTGAATCCTTCTTTGGATCAATTGTGCTTATTGAACCCTTAGGTGTGTTGTTTAACGATATGTATACAAGATAATAATTTGAAGTGTTAATAATATAAAGTTCTTAAGTATGTTAATTAGTTGAAGGAACTTAGTAGGTTGATTGAATATAGGGGTTTTAGTAGAGTACCCTCATTATGGCAAGATTCATTACAAGGATATTGTGATGTAGCCATCTATGCTCCAACACCCCATTTAGTTCAATAAACTTGATTGACATAAGTGGAAATTTGGTTAGTTCCACTCTAAACAAATATAGATACATGGATTAGTGTGGTGATCAACTCATGTTGACTTAGGGTATCTAAACACACCCAATCAATGAAATTAAATTTATTAGGTCTATGTATACTTAGTCACCACAAGTAGTCTTCCACACTAGTGCATGTAAGCTACCCTTGTTTAGTGTGAAACTTTGACTCGGGTTTGGTTAACAGTATTCAAGGAAGACCAATCTAGATAACAGTATGAGTGTGGTGAAATACATATTACTTTTGATGAGTATGCCATCTTGGAATATAAACATGATAAACATGTTTAAAAATTTGGCCAAAGTATCACAAGTTGTTGGTTGTGTTGTCTTATGTCACCTATTCTAAGTTGGGGATTTTAGATAAATATTGGTAACAGATATTTAGATAGGCTTCTTAGATAGAACACTTGAGTAACCCTTGATGGGTAAAATAAACAAAGTATACATAGTATACACTTGAACAAGTTAATCATAAGATATCAGTTTAATATGAGTCATGAAATGAGAGATTGGTGTTTCACCGAGTCATTATAGTTGCATATGGTTTTATGTTATGAGATGGACTGACAATGGAATGTGTGTTTTGAATTATATGAATTTAGAACAGAGAACATTATGTAAAAAAACTTCTTTTATTTCTAAGTCATAAAAAGCGGTTATTACAAGAAGAAATGGTACAAACACTGGTTGAGGGTATGTTAATGAATCTTTGAAGATCATTCATGCTCATTTCCAAATAACTCTTTCCACATAACAAATATATTGTTAGGAGTTGATGAATCATGAGCGGGAGAACTTACACACAATGAAACAACTCTCCTAGAATATGAAAATTTCATATAGATAGTGTAGTGTTGGATGTAGGGAAGGAGGTGTGTTTCGGGCACAAAATGAAGAAAACACTTGCACTTAAGACATGTGAAAATTAAACCCAAAGAGTTTTGGATGAATAGGAAAGAAATTCCTTAACAAAAATAGTAGCAAAGGTCGCTCAACAAAATGTAGATAAGGGGGCTACCCTTAGATCCTTGTTGGAGGAAAAAAATAATGAGGAAGAATTCCATTAGTTAATAGAGGTGTGGGATAGATCGAAGTGCAAGGAAAAGTTTATACTAGAGATGGTTGAGGATATTTGAGAAGAAATTTTGGATGCACACCCACAGTATGATGAAAATATATTTGGAATTTTTCCCTCCACACTACATTATTTGTATACTTTAGACCATTTATTGTTGGTAAAAAGAGCGAGTGTGCATTCCCTAAGAGAGGAAGATATAGCTATAAAAAATTAGAAAGATGCTGTAGCCGAGGAAGAAAAGTCCAAGAGAAATATAGCACACCAAATGGCAAAGTATGATGTCATACTCTAGACATTAAAGGAGGAATTGTATAAGGTGAATTTGGTGCTAATTATATGTAAGGATTTTGAGTATATTCTTAAGATAAGGACATTTCGGAAGAAAATGAGGTCTTTACGCTAAGCGAGAATGAAACCTTAAGCGTGGAGGAGAGACATATACTATTAGCATAGAAGTGTGATGCACTCAAAGAAGCTCAAGAACCCTAGGAAGAAAGGACAAAGGAATTGGTAAATTTGATCATGTGGAGAGTAGATGTTATGGATGACATGATTTTAGGCCTTCTTTGGAGTAGTGAGGGAACTAAAGCACAAGGATGAAGACATGACGTTGGAAGAAATGAAGAAAGTGCTTGGTGATGTTCCTGAGAAGACAAAGAAGGGGCTTAGTGACTAGAATCTAACATCAAAGAAGATTTCCCTGAGCTTCTACTACCCATTGAGGAATAAGTGTGATGTGTATTCACCCTTTCCTTACATTATTTCTTTCTTTTATTCCTTAAGTCATTTTTTTAGAAACCCTAATGCCGAGGGCGAAAATATCTTTAGTTTGGGGTAATGTTGGGCTTGAGAAATTTTCTATGTCTTATAGGGTGTGCAAATAGGGCATGTATACACACACAAGTGGCGATTAACGAGGGCATGCTAGAAAAGACAAGTTTGGGAATTAGTCGGTTTTGCGGGGCATAGGCTAAAAATAGGATGGAGTGCAAATCAAGAAAATATGGGAACAAGAATACTTATCAAATTAGAAAGAGCTATTTTTGAATAAATAGAAGAGAAAAGGTCATGCGAGTTTTTGCTAATAATAGGATTAAGATAGAGTTTAATTATATATTAATCTATTATTAGCCACCATGTAGAAGCATGTTGTTGTTGGTGCATGGCTATTCTAAGCATGCATCCTATTTTGAGAATGCATTGGTGGTGAAGGGAAAGCCCCCACCCCTATAAGTATGTGATATATTCCACTTTGTTTTGAGGGACGATGATAGTTCTAATTTGAAATAGAGATATGTTGTTGGTATGAATTTACATGCATGTTTCTATGAGATTATTGTGATGTATTCAGCTATTTTTGTGATAATTTAATATAATGGATAATTTTGAATGGATATTGGTTGTTTATGTATCTATTCATGGTACTTGTATGGTAAATATGATCTTAACTATGATATGATCTAATATTCATTCTTAATATGTGTGTTTCCAATTTGAGCTCATGGATATGATTATTTTGATGGAATATACACTTTGATAATGGTTATTATGGTTATGCATGCTAACATCTTAACAAGACAATACATAAGAGGACTTGATAGCTTCATGTGATTCGGGTAAGAATTCGAGATCTATCGGATTGAAGTGACATCATGCCTAGGAAATAGACTACAAAAACAATGTGGAAAACAACTAGCTTCACACCATTTGAACTCTTATATGGTAATATTGTTGTTTTTCCAATTGAATTTGAACAAAAACACTAATGATAGCACTTGAACTAGGTATAGATTTATCTGAAGCTCAAACAAAAGGATTCTACAACTCAATGAGTTGGATGAAATGAGAAGACAAGATATACATAATACAGAGGTAGTATAGAAGTAAAGAATCAAATGGCATGACATTTACATCAAGACAAGGCAGTTTCAAGAGGGTTACTCGACACTCTTGTTTGACTCAAAGTATAAGGACCATATGGGAAAACTCAAGACAAGGTGGTTAGGACCCTATGAGATTGAGAAAATATTTCCCAATGGAGCTGTAAAAATCACCACCATAGACCCTGTAAGGTTCAAGTTATTGGTAAATTTCCATAGGCTAAGGTTTTAAAATAAGCTAACTAATAGAAGTACCTTCATGTAGCATTTCATAGGAGGACAAATTAGGATAGAAGTAAGGACATCAGAATCGAAATCAGAAGTTGAGCATGTTTGTTCATTTTCTAAGATTTTAAAGGATTAAGAAATTTCAGTGGCCTTGGTATATTCATCTTGCTGACTATTCTAAGAAAAATAAAAGTATTATGATCAACCCTTTTGGTGATCAACATCACTCAACTAACATGTTTTATTTATTAGAATTTTTTTGTGGGGTTTTGATGTTAGATGGTTGTAAAATTGCATGATCTCCATCATAAGGAGACCATGTAATGATTGAAAGTATACTTATAATAGTATACAACAGACCCTATTTTAATTTCTTGTATGATAGAGGTCATGATTGCATAAAGAAGACTAAAGATATTTAAACCTTTAGAAGATTAAAAAGGAAGTTGGTACCCCAATAGATTAGTGTTCCCTTTCCAAGATTTGGATGATTGTAGTACAAAGAAGAAAATAAAAATCTAATTCATGTTTACAACATCATATAAATGTCCACATCATAATATCAACGTTGCATGCATCCAAGACGCAATCCAAATGAGTATGCACAATAATCATTCCAAACAAAAATTGAGATAAGTGCACTTAACTACCACTTTATTAAAGTATGATTAGAATGATTATTATTAATTCATATTCAAGCCACTCATCAAGTATTTAATGCATATTAAAATATTACATCCTTTCATGTTATGATGTGTCCCTCCACATAATCCCATGTTGTCACTTCAATTAAATTCGCACATTTCATGCGGTCACATCAATAAATGATCTCTCTCATAACCATGTTGCATATCCTTTTGGCCTCAAAATTTGAAAATACTCAAAACATTCACACAACTCAATTATGTATAGTTCTTCAAGAAAAAATTGTGTGATTACGTGTTCATACCAGGGCAAGATGTAGGTTCACAATGTGAGGAGACTTGATTCTCCATGAACCCACAAAGCAATCTCATATTCTTATCCAACCACAAATTTCATAGTATTTTCGATGAAATGGGTGGTTATACTACATAAATTGATTTCAAGGTTTCAATGAATCAATGGTTGAAGATTTTGTTAATACATTCAGAGATGGAGAAGCAAAGATAAAGGGTTTATCAGTAATAATTAATGATGATATCTTGGCAGAGGTAACTAGACTTCCTACACATGGTGAACTATTTCCTAAGAAAGAAAATCTGGAGGTAGCCAGAAGGGAATTTTCTGATGAAGATGATGTATTTGTCAATGATAGACAAGGTACACACATAACTTCTCTTAAACCTTTTTGGTTTGAAGTTGCAAATTATATTATCAATTATTTTACCTGTGAGGGAAGATACTCTAGGCTAAATATAGTTCACTTTAAATTTCTCAATCACCTAAAGAATAATAGACAAGTGAATGTGCCTAATTTCTTGAATGATATATTGAAGAAAATGAGTAGGGAGGCACAGAAGGGTCAGTCTGTACTCTCACACCACTTCCTCATAACCATGATAGTAAATAATACCCTATAGAGGGATCATCCTGAGATAATATGGGAGGATTTTCAAGGTCAAAAGATATAAAATATTTTTTGGGAAAAGGAGAAAGAAGAGAAAGAGTACTTGAGAGTACCTTTGATCCCATCACAAAGGATGTACCATTAACCTCCCAACCTGAACAACAACCTAAAGAACACCTTCTTTCTGTAAATTTACCACCTATTGAAGAAAACCCTTTTCATGTCTCCCCTGAAATAATCTTTATTATTGAAACCCTCTTTAAAATATCTACTCCTAAATCATCTACCTCAAATGGTAATAGGAATTCCTCCAAGTCCACTCCTACACCACCAATGCACTCTCATAGGCTAAAAACAAAAATACCAAAAACCTCCAAGCCAACAAAATCCTAGACCATATCACTTGATAGTGATGTGGAAGTTGCAGAGGAGAACATTGAGCCCACACTAATGGAAACAATGTAGGGAGGTACTGATGCTACATTTTGTGAATAAAAATTCCCTAAAGAGCACATGGAGGGACAAGAATACCAAGCCCAGAATGTGGAGATAGTGTGTGTGAAGGAGATTTGTGTAGAGAGAGAGGAGGAAGAAATTACGAGAAGAAATTGTATAAGAGTACCCTGAGGAGTACATGGAGGATCATGCAGCAATCATTCATACTAATGATATAGTTTGTAAAATGGAAGAATCTGAGGAGTAAATGGGAGAAGAAATTGGCAAGAAAGATGACCAAACATTTCATATATCAAAAGGTACAGAGAGGAAGACAAGAAAGAAGGATAAATTGGTGAACCAATTGAACTTGAACACATGCCCCAATCTATTGAGGAGGTCATTGAGAACTTCATCCATGGAATTGACGAATAACATATGTTTATGGGAGTTGAAAAAGTACCAGAACATACCCCTATAGTTGTGGCTGATGTAATTGAACAAGTTACACCACCATTTTTACCACATGCTAACATGCAACAAGTAAATGTCACCCCATTGTAACCACAAATTGTCATCAAATAAGTAATAAGAGAGCTTGTCAAACCATTTTTAGGAGATGGAAACATAAATAATGATGATTTATTATTGGGTGAATCAATTTGAAACCTATATAAAATGTTAAAATGAAAGTAAGACAAAGATAAAGAAGAACTCATCTTTCAACATGTTGTCCACTCAAAATTCCCCTGCTCTTAAGAAAGTGAAAATTTAAAATTTTGAGTTTAAGTGTTTTCTCTGTTGTGCTGATAATGTGAAATGCCAAAGAAATTGAGAAATCTACGTTTTGGGTCATTTTGTGTGTTTTTCGGGCTGTCGAACATTTTTCTCCTGTGTGTCCCAAGTTCAATTGGGCCCTCTGTTCCCCCGATCGGCCGGTTCACTTGAAGTTTGTTCTTTTCAAGCTGTCGGAACTTTTTGTCCCAAATGTCCCAAGTTCACCCGACCAATTGTTCCATTTTTGTCTGATTCGGTCGAGCTGCGCGTACTTTGCACTTTCGCATCCCACATGTCCCAAATGTCGGACCAAGTTCACCTGGACCAGTTGTTCCATTTTCATCTGATTCGGCCGAGCCGTGTACTTCGCGTACTTTTGTCCTGCGTGTTCCAAGAGAATTTGTGCGTCTTTTCCCCGCTTCGCCCGAATCGGCCGAGCCGCGTACTTTGCGCTTTCATGTCCCACATGTCCCAAATGAACCAAGTGCCATTCGTGCTAATTTTTCCCACTCTACCCGAATATCTTACTTATTCAATTTGGTAGGTATGTATTAAATACGCATTCATTGCCTTTCTCTCTCCTAAATGGCTATATAACGAGCGAACCCCCTATGCGTTTTGCACACTGCTTTCCTGCTATCTTTTGCTCGAACCTTTGCAATCTAAATTCCTGCGCGCGTATCCATTTTCCTCTGTAATTCCTTCCCAAGTCTAGCTTGCAGCTTCGCCCTCCGAATTACTACCAACATGAAGATCAAATTTCAGGGGCAAGAACAAATCTCACCACTAGAGTCTGCCGTTCCCGATATCGGGGACAGTGAAGTTCGCCATCTTGACTTTAGTGATTTTTGGTCGAGGATGATAGACACAAACCCTACACCAATGGCATAGATGATTCATGACAGCGGTTTGGCTTTCGCTGGTGGTTTCCCAATCTCTGTGCAATGTGCAGATACAGTGCTTTCATGTGGAGCTCATTTCAACCCTGATTCGAGTGAATTGACCAATATACACGTGGCAGAGACATAGCCGAGGCATTGAAGAGATTCAGGCAGCAGATTTTGAAGTCAGTGGGTCCCTCCCAGTCATAAGCACCTGTCTTCTTCTCCTTATTCCTCTCTTCTCTTCCTATTCTTTTTCTCGGATTTATTGTAATAAGTTGAGGTATTGCGATTGGAAATCCTTAACTAATCTTTAGTTAAAAGAAGTAGTTACCGAGAGTAACTGAATTGTAAACTATATAATGGCCTCTCCTTGCCATTTTGAAGGAGGAAGAACTTGGCTTATTTTCTGAAAGTGTAAATAAATCATAAAGAAATCAATACAGAAGGGCTTTTCATTCTTCGTCTATCTGATCTCTTTTATCCCTAAGCTTTTCATTTAATCTTGTTAAGATCATTTGTCTATATTATATTAAGAAGTTTTGTATTCTTACAGATGTTATTGATAGAACTTTATGTCTTTCAAATTTCATCTTATTAGTATGATACAAATGATCTTGTTTCAATTCACTGTACCTTCGCATGCATAAAGAATTACTCTGTCATCTATAATTCTAAATGGTGCCTTTCTGCTCGTTCTCATTTTCTCATTCCTCAGTCCTTTTGTAATTGATGATCCTTATAGAAAACACTTTCGTAAATATCCAAGTTCCACAAGAAAATCATGTTTTGTATATGTGTAAATAGGTTTGTTTCTGAATAAGGGAACCTCTCCCATTAAAGAGGAGGGACTTCTTGTCCCCTGACTGTTGCTCTTTGTGAAGTCCTATTTGATGACCAACATTTTTTTGGCGACTCACTGGGGAAATCATATTCCAGTTCTGTAATTATTGATCATCCTTTGATCTGGCGACTCCGCATTTTACTGGCGAATCTTTAGTATTGAAGATTCTCAATTTCAGCTTTTGGAGCAGCAGGGTTTTCCTTTCCCTTCAACAAGAAATAGAAAGACTCGTTCAACAAGTACTCCACCTGTCCAAGATAGAATCCCTACGGGTGGTATTCCTTCAGAGTCAATCAGTCCTAATCTTCGAGCTTTGATTCTTGCTGGTGTTGCAGTTCCTCTTCAAGCCATTTTTCCAAGAATGGCGGTACCACTGCCCTGGGGTCATCATGTCGGGCCCCTTGCCCTTCCTCAGCCTTTGCACGAGTTACCCAGAGGTAACCGGAAGAACTTCCCTAAATTCAAAGGCGATGGTAAAGTGTATCCTGATGAACACATCGTAGCCTTCATAGTCGCATGCGGAGTTCTGGGAGTTGAACATGAAGATGTCTCCGTAAGAATTTTTGTTGAGACTTTACAAGATAATGCCGTTGATTGGTTCTATCACCTTCCGGCCGGTGCTATCACCAGCTGGGATACAATGAGAACTAGGTTTGAAAACCGGTTCAAACCAGCAGAAGACGTGCATGCCTTGCTAGCCCAAATCTCTCAAATAAAGAAGGATTCATCAGAGCCCATGAGAGAATTTGTGGCCTGATTCAATAGGTTGATTAACAAAATTCCACCAAATACTCGACCTGTAGATCAAATTCAAAAATGTTTTTTCCTAAATGCTCAATCACCTGAAGTTAGCTATGCACTAAGAAGGGCTAATCTCGCAACATTGGCTGAAGATCAAACTCTTGCTGTTAGTGTCGAAGATGATTTAATCATGTCAGGGAAGTTGAGGAGAGACCCTTCTAAATCTAAATCTGCTTCTTCCTCCTCTTCCACCCCTGGACCTAATACTGATCCATTGGTACAAAAACTTGCAAATGATCTCATTGCCATTAAGAAACAATTGGCTCAGCATGCTCCCTATGCAGACGTTCCAAGGAGGAATTTTCAGCCCAGAAATCGTTTTCCTGCTGCTCAAACAAGGCTAGCACTTGAAGGACCTCCTATTAAAGTTCCCGTCAATGCAACCTGTGAAGTTGAGGAACCTGAAGATGAAGAGGTTAATGAAGATTGTGAGGAATTTGTTGAAGAGGTTGATGATGAAGCAGATGAACTTGAGGGATCTCGAGTTAATTTCTTCACCACTGAGGGCATTGATGATGAGGATGATTATGATGAAATAGTAGCAGACATGAATAGCGAATCATACGCTGTCATGACTCGAGAGTAGACAAATCAGAGGGAGAAAGTGATGCAGCCCACCAAGAAATCTAAAGAACAATGACAACTATCCCCGTAATTACAAAAAGAGGATCTCCTATCCCCGTTTCATCTACACCAAAGGTGAGTCCTGTCAATTCATCTACTAAAGTTATTTCCATTTCTCCTAAAGTTGATAAACCTAAGATTTCAAATGATGATAGCCCGTCCACTTCTGGGTCTTTCGATATTATTGATCACCTAAAAAAGACTAAGGTTCAAATCTCAGAAGCTGAGTATTATCAAACCCATCCCAAGGCCTTTGCTAAAATGATTCACTTTGTCAATTCCCATTCTAAAACTACTTCTAAAGGCCTTTTACCCACTCCTTCTTCTGCACCACAACCTAATCTGGTAGCCGCTGTCACCTCACCCAATGACAAAATCAAACCATTCTATGTGACACTTCTTATAGCTGGCCATAGGCTCAGCAATTGCGTCATAGACTCAGGAGCATCAGATAATGTGATGCCTACTAAAGTAGCTCATGCCTTAGGCTTGACTCTCACACGTACTTATGGATCTTGTTATTCTATGGAGAGTAAGGAAGTGCCCTTGGTTGGAAAGAATTAAAGATGCACAAGTGGCTTTTCTTTGCTTTGCCCTTTGAGAAGAAAGTTTTGGCTACCATCTTAGTAGCAGATATTCCTCCTTCATATGGGATGTTGCTAAGTAGAAACTTCTGTAAGGATGTGGGTGGAGAAATTCAAATGGATTGGTCACATGCCCTCATACCTGTTAATGGACAAATGAAGAAGTTGCTGCTTGAGAAGTAATCTGAGTATATTGTACAAAAATGGATGATCCCAAAGCACAAATACTCTATGAGGATATGGGGCATGGCAACTACATGATTATGTCTCCTGAAGAAATCCAACTCCCCAAAGTATCACCTAAAGATCCTAATGGTGTTTGGATTTTAGAGTTTGATGGAAGTTGTTCCTCAGCTGGTTCAGAGTTGGTGTCATATTGGTGTCACCTGAAGGAAGCCTTCATCCTTTCTCATTCAAGTTGCAATTTGAAAATACCAATAATACAGCAGAGTATGAGGCTCTCATTCTTGGACTACAGGTGGCAAAAGAACAAGGTGTGAAGAATCTTCTAGCTCGTGGGGATGCGGAATTGATTGTAAAGCAAGTTAGAAACCTCTTCCAGGTGAAAAATGGAAGGTTGAAACATTACAGGAATCAGGTTTGGGATTCCATTGAATTTCTCGATGCTTTCTCCATCGAAGCAATACCTAGGGAGAAGAATACCAGGGCTGATTCATTAGCAGTCTCTGGGTCACTGCTTATACCTCATCCTAACTTTTCCCAAGATAAGTTCACCATTGAGATGATCCATCGACCTAGTGTACCTGATAATACAAATAACTGGCAAGTTTTCAATAATGATCAGCACTTGCTTTCTTTCTTAGAACTCAAGGATAATTTTGAACAACTATACTTTGAAGGAAGTGATAACTTGCCTCGTGAAAGTGTGCCCTTTGACAAAGCAGCCACTCAAGGAGAAGAAACGGATCAGGATGGATGTATCAAACTCAAGGGAAACAAGATCCCTAAAGGATTGGTAAGTTTAGAGGAACTGTTTGATAAACACGACAGGTATGTAAAGTCTAGAGCTTCTACTGGACCTCAACAATCAGCTGAATATGACAAAATTAATATTGGGAGTTCTACTGACCCTAAGTTCGTGAACATTGGAAAATGTTGCACAGCAGATGAGAGGAAGAAAGCAATTGATCTTTTAAAGAGGTATAAGGATGTTCTTGCCTACTCTTATGAAGATTTAAAAGCTTTCCAACTAAAAGATATGCAACATTTTATTCCTCTCAAACCTGGAATTAAGCCTTTTAAACAAAAGCAGAGGCAATACAATCCCAAAATAGCTGACACCATTTTTCAAGAAATACAGAAGTTGTTGAAAGCCAAAATCATTTTTCCTATCCATCATTCAACATGGATTGCCAATATTGTACCTGTTAGAAAGAAAAATGGCGAGATTCGTATCTGTGTTGACTTCAAGAATCTGAATCAGGCTTCCTTGAAAGATAATTATCCTTTACCTATGATGGATCAGGTCTTACAAGCAGTAACAGGATCTGAGATGTTGTCTACGCTTGATGGATTCTCAGGATATAATCAGGTAGAAGTTAATACCTGCAGATCAACACAAAATGACTTTTACTCCCCCTTGGGGTACCTTTGCTTACAAAATAATGCCTTTTGGGCTCATTAATGTTAGTGCCACTTTTCGAGAGCTATGGATCTGGCCTTTTGAAGTTTTAAAGGGAAGTGTATTGGTGTATACCTTGATGACTTTGATCAGTATATTCTAAAACAAGGGCAGATCATTTTCAGCACCTGGAGACAGTTCTGCTAAGATGTAGAGAACATGGGATCTCTTTGAATCCTAAAAAATCTGTCTTTTGTGTCACAGAGGGGAAATTATTAGGGCACATCATCTCTAAAGATGGTATTAAAATTGATCCTGAGCGAGTTCAAGTTATTCAGCAAATTCCTCTCCCAACCAGCAAAAAGGGCGTGCACTCTTTCTTTGGTAAGATCAATTTTTTGAGAAGATTCATCCCTGATTTTGCAGAACTAACTCTGAATATCTCCCAAATGATGAAAGGTAAACAAACGTTTGGTTGGTCTTCTGAAGGGAAAGAAGCCTTTGAAGATATTAAAAGAGCCATTGCTAAAACTCCTGTTTTAGCATGTCCATATTTTAGTAAATATTTTATTATATATTGCTACGCCATAGATAACACCTTGTTGCGGTTTTGACTCAGGAAGATTCTAACAAGCACGAACTCCCAATTGCATTTATTAGCTATATTCTGAAAGATCATGAGTTAAAATATACCATGATGGAAAAACATGCTTTTGTAGTGGTTAAAGCTGTTAAGTAGTTTCGTTTTTACATTCTTAACTCTCACTCCATGGTGTTGGTACCAGATACAACTGTTAAGTCAATTCTTACACGGCAGGAATTTGGATCCAAGAGAGGGAACTGGGTGGCTAAGGTTCAAGAATATGATATTGACATCAAACTGACCAAGCTCATCCGTGGAAAAGGCCTTTGTGAACTCATCGCTGAAGGAGCTAGACATGAGTTACTGGAGGATAAAATTGGTCTTCCTACAATTCTGTTTCTTAGCTCAGTTGATGAATGGTATGCTGATATCACCCATTTTCTCACCTATGGAGAATGCCCCTCTCATTTGACTGCCAAAGAAAAGAGGACTATTAAACTAAGGTCAGTGCAATATGTGTTGTGGGAAAACACCTTGTTCAAACGTGGGTTAGATGGAAGGTTTTTGAAATGTGTGGACAAGGAATAGCAGAAAAAGCTACTCTCAGCTTTTCATGATCAAGCATGTGGAGGGCACTACTCATCAACCATCACTGCTCATAAGATACTTCGTGGAGGATATTACTGGCCTACCTTATTCAGAGATGCATCCAAGTGGGTTGATAAATGTGAGGCTTGTCAGACTTTCGTGGGTAGACCCAAATTGGCCTCTTTGCCTCTTAAGCCAGTTGTAATTGAAGAACCTTTTCAACAGTGGGGTTTGGACTTCATTGGAACACTTAATCCCTCTTCTAGTGCTGGTCATACTCATGTATTAACTGCTACAGATTATTTCACAAAATGGGTAGAAGCCATTCCAGTAAAGAGTACTACTTCTGAAGTGGTGTGCAGTTTCATCAAAGAAAACATCTTGGTAAGGTATGGTGTACCAAACAAGATTGTGACGGATAATGCTTCAAAATTTTCTTCAACTAAGATGATGGATTTTTGTTATGGATATGGCATCTCTCTGGCTCACTCTTCAGATTACTATCCTCAGGGAAATGGACAAGCAGAATCCACTAATAAAAATCTGGTGACCATAATAAGGAAATTAGTCAATGAGTCTCAACGAAACTGGCACAAGAAACTCTATGATGCTCTTTGGGCAGACAGGATCACACCTAAGAGAGCCATTGGAATGTCTCCTTTTCAAGTGGTATATGGAGTAGAAGCTCAATTGCCAGTAACAGTGGAGCTGCCAGCCTTGCATCTAATGAAGGCCATTGAAGATACCAGTTTCAATGATGCTTTGGATAAGAGAATAATGTACCTTCACAAATTGAATGAGGATAGATTGGAAGTTCTGATAAGATATCTGCTCATCAACGAAAGTTAAGGTCCTGTTTGATAAGAAAGCCAGGTTCAGAGATTTCCAAGTTGGAGACACTGTTTTGTTGTGGGATAAAAGGCATGAACCTTGTGGCAACCATGGCAAGTTTGATTCCCTTTGGCTCGGACCTTTCAAGATCAGGCACTTTGCTGGTAAGAATTCTTTTTACCTTGATTATATGGATGGTTCTTCTCTCCCACTTCCTTATAGTGGGCAGTACCTGAAATTGTTCAAGTCATAGGTGATTAGGGAGTCCTTTGTATATTCTGTATAGTGTTTTGTTTTTCTTTCCCTTTGTTTTGGTGTGTTGTCCTCTGTATTGGTTTGATTCGATGACTCTGTTGCCCAATGGATAAGGTACTGGTCTACTTCCCCGAGTTTTTCTAAGTTCTTACCTTGTCTCATTCCTTGAATTTATGCCAAGTCATCCCCAGAAGGAGCCAGCTGTTGTCCACTCAAAATTCCCCTGCTCTTAAGAAAGTGAAAATTTAAAATTTTGAGTTTAAGTGTTTTCTCTGTTGTACTGATAATGTGAAATGCCAAAGAAATTGAGAAATCTGCGTTTTTGGGTCATTTTGTGTGTTTTTCGGGCCTGTCGGACATTTTTGTCCCACGTGTCCCAAGTTCAATTGGGCCCTCTATTCCCCGATCGGCCGGTTCACCCGAAGTCTATTCTTTTCGGGCCCGTCAACTTTTTGTCCCAAATGTCCCAAGTTCACTGGACCAATTGTTCCATTTTTGTCCGATTCGGCCGAGCCACGTACTTCACGCTTTCATGTCCCACATGTCCCAAATGTCCCAAGTTCACCTAGACCAATTGTTCCATCTTCGCCTGATTTGGACGAGCCGCGTACTTCACGTACTTTTGTCCCGCATGTTCCAAGAGCATTTGTGTGTCTTTTCCCCGCTTCGCCCGAATCGGCTGAGCCGCGTACTTCACGCTTTCGCGTCCCACATGTCCCAAATGAACCAAGTGCCATTCGTGCTAATTTTTCTTGCTCTACCCCGAATATCTTGCTTATACAATTTGGTAGGTATGTATTAAATACGTATTCATTACCTTTCTCTCTCCTAAACGGCTATATTACGAGTGAACCCCCTATGTGTTTTGCACACTGCTTTCCTGCTATCTTTTTCTCGAACCTTTGCAATCTAAATTCCTACGTGCATATCCATTTTCCTCTACAATTCCTTCCCAAGTCTAGCTTGCAGCTTCACCCTCCGAATTACTACCAACATGAAGATCAAATTTCAGGGGCAAGAACAAATCTCACCACTAGAGTCTGCGTTCCCAATATCGGGGACAGTGAAGTTCACCATCTTGACTTTAGTGATTTTTGGTCGAGGATGATAGACGTAAACCCTACGCCAATGGCACAGATGATTCATGACAGCGGTTTGGCTTTCGCTAGTGGTTTCCCAATCTCTATGTAATGTGCAGATACAGTGCTTTCATGCGGAGCTCATTTCAACCCTGATTCGAGCGAATTGACCAATATACACGTGGCAGAGACATAGCCGAGGCATTGAAGAGATTCAGGCAGCAGATTTTGAAGTTAGTGGGTCCCTCCCAGTCATAAGCACCTGTCTTCTTCTCCTTATTCCTCTCTTCTCTTCCTATTCTTTTTCTCGGATTTATTGTAATAAGTTGAGGTATTGCGATTGGCAATCCTTAACTAATCTTTAGTTAAAAGAAGTAGTTACCGAGAGTAACTGAATTGTAAACTATATAATGGCCTCTCCTCGCCATTTTGAAGGAGGAAGAACTTGGCTTATTTTCTGAAAGTGTAAATAAATCATAAAGAAATCAATACAGAAGGGCTTTTCATTCTTCGTCTATCTGATCTCTTTTATCCCTAAGCTTTTCATTTAATCTTGTTAAGATCATTTGTCTATATTATATTAAGAAGCTTTGTATTCTTGCAGATGTTATTGATAGAACTTTGTGTCTTTCAAATTTCATCTTATTAGTATGATACAAATGATCTTGTTTCAATTCACTGTACCTTCGCATGCATAAAGAATTACTCTGTCATCTATAATTCTAAATGGTGCCTTTCTGCTCGTTCTCGTTTTCTCATTCCTCAGTCCTTTTGTAATTGATGATCCTTATAGAAAACACTTTCGTAAATATCCAAGTTCCACAAGAAAATCATGTTTTGTATATGTGTAAATAGGTTTGTTTCTGAATAAGGGAACCTCTAAAGAGGAGGGACTTCTTGTCCCCCTCGATCGTTGCTCTTCGTGAAGTCCTATTTGACGACCAACACAACACAAGCAAGAAATTGAGGAAAAATACAAAGAAATTAAAAGGCTAAAGAAAAATCAAGAAGAGACACTTAAGGTGGCCCATGAGATATTCAAATACATGCCTCCTTCCAATGTTTATGTTATTTTCTTAAAAGAAAAGATTTTACAGCTCAAACTTACCTGTATCAACTTTGACATGCCATTTGACATCAGTGGAGCTAGGAACTTCTTTAGGTTGTATTTGAATATCCCTCATGAAATTCAACTTCTACTTTGTGAACTCTACATGTATAACTATGATCTTGAGTATGATAGGGATTGGATTCCAGTCCTATACATTGGAGATGTTCTGGTTAAAGCACTTTGTTCTTATTTTCTAAATGAGTTGGATAGAGAAAGACAAATGGAGGACTACATACATTTGGAGAAAGCACAACCACTACTTGGTCAGGGATGAAGCTAATAACACTAAAGAAGTTGTAGAGAAATATGGAAATTATATGGAAAATAAGGAAATTATAATAAGGGTGTGGTAGATGAGGAAATCAGCTCATGAGGAGGTCAGAGATATGATTAAAGATCATGGAATTCAGATAGTTCAAGCCTGCGAATGTGTTGGAATGAAATGTCTCTTGAACTAAAACAGAAGGAAATGCATTCGTACCCTAACATAATACTAACTCTAAGAAGAGTGAATGTATACATTCCCATTGACACTAGCTATGTAAAAAAATGGTTCCCAATTGGCTATCATCCCCCAATCTTCCACTTTCCAATACCGACATGGACAGGTGATCAACTAATGAATGAAATAATATAGGATAGAGTCATGAACAGGCTTAGGATAAATAGAGGTCGCTTATTCTATGAACCGGAAGGGATAGACACTCTAGTGGATTTCAAATGAGTATGCAACACCATTTAGGAGGAACCTAAGGAACTTGAATGAGGACATTCAATAAATTAAGCTCGGGGATGTGATGAGTCTATTAAATTTCCTTTATAAACAACTCATCCTCTCGTACTTTCGTTAAAAAATTGGGACTATGTCTTTGTGTTTCCCTGGCTTACTATTGAACATTATCACTATACCTTGAACTAATTGGCATAAGACTCATTAATATAGTTATTACTATTTAACTTTATTTTGTGGTATTTTTAGTATGCATTTATTCTTATGGTTGCAATAAGTTGTTTGAATGATGCTTTGTGTGATGCCACTCTTATTTGTGAGAAAAAAATTATATGCAAAAAGGACCCATCCACAAAGAACTCACCCACATCCAAAGGGACTCACCTTTAGCCAAAGGAATTTTCCGAGAAACCCAAAAATAGCCAAAGAAAATCAATTATAGAAAAGTACCCATGAATGAAAGTATCATTTGGAAGGTGAAAGGTGAAACTCCAAGTCTCAGTACATGTCATGGAAGAGGCAATTACAAACTAGAACATGAGAATTGAAGATAACTCAACTCTAGATCTAATTATTTTTTTGCAACTAAATGAAGAACTAACTGATTGAATTTATGATTTAAAAACTAATTGATTGAATTGATCTGTTAATTTATTTGTTTGACATCTAAAAACCTAATAATTAATTCTATTACATCCATAAAATTTATCGATGATCTATTTGAGATCTTTTACTTGATTTGTTTGAACTCTTAGTCAAACTCTACTTCTCATGTTTTGCTGCAAACAAGGAGTATAAGAGAAAGAGATCAATGTTGGAAATGGATGATGGATGATGTAGAGATCTAGATAGAGAATTAGAGAGTAGAGGATACATAGATAAAGAATTTTCTTTGTTCCTAAATGTAATCTTCATGCCAATTCAATAAAGAATGAGTTCTGTTCAATAGATTTTAGTTACAATCCTTAGGAGGGATTAACACCCAAGGCAAGGCCCACTTGTGGTCTATTAAACCCCTCCATATTTTTTTCTCTATTTCATTGCATGAGTATATTAGAAAGCAATTTTTCCTTTATCTATATCCTGAATTTACAATCTTTGATTTAGATATAGTGTTAGAAGCCATTTACTTTTAGTTCTAAGTTTTGTTTTAAGTATAGTAGTGATAGCTATTTCTTTCCCTACCTCTTAAATGTTTTGTAACTATACATATATAAGCACTGACATTATTGAAATTTTACATCCCTTAGTTTGATGATTAAATGACTGTGAATTAGTAAACAATATATTAATTTCTGCAAGTTAATTTACACTACCACTTATCAATGCAAATTACACAATCTTTGACCAAGAAGACCACCCTATTGTCCAAGAGGAAAACACTCAAGTTGAAGGAATTCTATATTTGTTTCTTGATGAGTGCGGGGAATATTTTCATGGTTTTGATCCCTATAAATATATTGAGGAGACTGGTTTGGGTATCTATTATTTGCATGAGGAAAATCCACCTATTCCTAGTATTATGAAAGCAAATGAGCAAGAAGATGGCATTTAACATATGTTATTTGATGGATCTAGGAGTAAACAAGGTGTAGGAGGAGGTGTAGTGCTTATATCTCCCACAGGTGTGGAATATTTCTCTACTTTCATATTTCAATTCATTTTTTCTAACAACTCAATTAAGTATGAGTCTCTAATCCATGGCCTACAATGGGCAAGAAATAAATATCTCAAACAATTGTGAACTTTTGTTGATAGTGAGCTAGTTGTGAATCAAGTAAGACGTTTGAATGAAACTAAGATTTTTTTTTTAAAATATTATAAACACAGGGTATGGGATCTCTTATAATGTTTCAAAGCTTTCAATATCCATTCTATATCAAGAAATGACATTGAATCAGTTGATGGATTAGCAACAATTGGTGTTAAACTTGATATTCTTGAAGTTTTCAAGAAGGATGGATTACAATCGCATGTTAGAGTAGTAGTAAGACTTGTTTTCCTAGAAAGTAGCACTAATTGGAAAGTGTTTGATATTGACCAACCTATTTTCAACTTCATCCAATAAGAGGATGGGTTCTCTTCAAGAAATCAAGAAAAATTTGAATAGTAGTATGGAAATCAGATTATCTAAATAAGATCAAAAAATTTAACCAAGGATTTAGTTACCTTAGAGTCCATTTTTAATTCATATGATCAGCTAAGGAAAGAGAAAACAAACATGGTAGTCAAGGGTGAATACTATGAACCAATTTCATTTGGAAAAGACAAGTTGCTTAAGATTGGAAAGGTATGTACTCCACAAGAGAAACATGCATTTGTATACCTTTGTCAAGAATTTTTTGATGTTTTTGCATGGAGTTATGAATACCTTAGGGGTTTTGATCCTAATTTGGCACAACATACCATTGAGATAGATCTGATGGCCAAACCCATTAGGAAAAAATAAAGACTTGTCAACCTAAGAATTGAGCCTCTAATGAAGAAAGAGTTGAACAAGTTAATAGAGGACAACATTATATTCCCCATTAAACATTCATCTTGGGTTTCCAACCTAGTTTTGATAAGGAAAATAAATGGGAAATCATATTTTTGTTTTTTTAGGGATTTTAACAAGGCTTCCTTGAAAGATCATTACCCATTGCCTTCTATGGAGTAGATTTTACAAATGGTAGCAGGGTTAGAGAGGTTTTCTCTATTGGATGGCTACTCAAGGTATAATCAAATTATGGTGAAGGAATAAGATTAGTTCAAAACAACCTTTACCACTAAGTGGGGAACTTATTCCTATAGAAAAATTCCCTTTGGTTTTTCTAATGTAGGAGTAACCTTTCAAAGATCCATGGATATGACATTCAAAGGGATGATTAATAGCATTTTTCTTGTCTACCTTGATGATATCACAGTATTCTCTAAGGATGAAAATGATCATCTACTCCATCTCAAACAGGTATTTGAAAGATGTAGACAGTTTGGGATCATATCTAAGGAGGGATTAGCAATTGATCCATAAAGGGTAAGTGTCATCTTTGCATTTTTATTACCTAGTCATAATAAGGAATTGCAAATCTTCTAGGAAGAATCAACTTTTTCAAGCATTTCATTCCAAATTTTTCCAATCTTATTAATCCATTGACATCTATGCTAAGGAAAAACATGTCTTTCAAATGGATTGTGGGTAGTTTTGAGGCCATAAAACAACAATAACACAAGCCCCTACCCTTATCAATCCTGATTTCTCAAAGGAATTCACCTTGTATGCTTTTGGAGGCATGGATACAATATATGTCATGCTAGTACAGTTGAATGAAGAAGGTTTGGAAAATCCTATTGTATTTTTAGCCAAAGTCTAGAGGATTATGAGGTAAGGTATTCATTTTTTGAGAAACATGTCTTGGTTGTCATAAGGAGTTTGAATAAATTTATACATTTGGTATCCAACAACAAGATCCACCTAATGGTGTGAAATATTTCCTTTTAAACAAGGATTTAAATGAGAAAAGGGCTGGTTGGATAACCAAAGTGATGGAGTATGATGTTGATGTCAAAATAACCAAGTCAGTAAGGGGAAAATGTTTGTGTGAGAAGCTAGTTTCATATCTACATATTGAAAAGGAGGTTTTCCTAATGCTCTAACATGATCAACAACCAATTGATACCTCACTCACTCCTTGTTGGACCCATGATATAATGCACTGTCTCCAAAGAGAATAGTGTCCTCAAAGCTTGAGAAAGGCCAAAATAAGGTATTTTAGGCTTCAATCCATTCCTTATGTGCTTATTGATGGGATTTTGTTTAGAAAGGATGTAAATGGTGTTCTCTTGAGATGTATTAGGAAAATAAAATTGAGATTTTTTTGCAAAAGTTTCACGATAAAAATTCATGAGGGAACTTTTCTCTAAGGAAAATAACTCTTAAGATCATGAAGGGTGGTTATTATTGGCCCAATCTCTTCAAATATTTTCATGCATGGGTTAAGAAATGTAAAAAGTGTGCCTTCTTCATAGGAAAAGAGAGACTAACAGCTCTACCCCTTCATCCCATCTTAGTGGATCAATTCATGTAATGGGGATTATATTTCATTGGAGTGAACATTCCATATTATAGTTTAAGGAATAAGTGAATTTTAACATCCTTGGATTACTTCACTAAATTGACATTGGAAGTTTCTTCGAAAGAAGAAAATTAGGCTAGTATACTAGCCTTCAATGAAGGTATTGTCACTAGATTTGGTGTTCCTTCAACAATAATATATGAAAATGTTTTGGCATTTCTTAGCACTAAAATATCTTATTGGGATTTGAATAATAGAGTCTACTTAAGCACATCCTCAAATTATTACCCCCAAGGTAATAGACATGATGAGTTAAGAAACAAGAACCTTTTAAGGGTCATAAGAAGGCCCTTGGAGGAAAATCAAAGAACATGGAACAAAAAACTGAAATTAGCTTTATGTGATGATAGGATCATCCACAAGAGGTCACCCGGTAGCTCACTCTACAAACTTTTTTATGGTAAGGAATAAAATTTTCCAATATCTCTTGAGTTACCATCCATATAGAACATCAACCAGCTTGAAATGTTTGACGTAGAATTAACGGAGGTTAGGTATTCCAAACTCGTGGAGTTAGAAGAGTTAAGAGATCAATACGTATAAGTAATAGAGTTAAATCAATGTCAAGTGAAGATGTTTTTTACAAGAAATCAGTGGCTAGGAGTTTTCACTAAGGATAACTTGTGCTTAAATGGGATCAAGATAGAGCCAAGCTAGATAAGCGCTCAAATTTTGATACAATATGGAGTGGACCTTATGTGATCTCCAAATGCAAATCAAACAATGTTTTCCAACTATCGAAATTGGATGGAGAATATCTCATGATCCCATAAAATGGGATCTATCTAAAACATTGCTTCTAAATAAAAGGTTCTACCTTATACATATTAGATTAGTTTACTTCCTCCAAGTTCTCTTTAGCACATTATCTTTTTAGTAGTGTAGTTTTCATTTTCGTAAGTGCTTAGCATAGTCTTGGTTGTTTTCAGGTGGAATTTTCAGTTTCAAAGTTTTGAGGAGGTTACAACAATATGGAAGTTTCAAATCAAATTCAAATCTATGTTGATTTCACACTTCATTCAGTCTATTTTAGAGTATTTTTCATGGTGGGAACAAGGTGTTTTGGGGCATCTTCAAGGTGTATTCTTTCAGCCTCAACATCATAATCGATCGAGTTCTCCATGCTCATTGGTAAATTTTAGTTTTTTAGGATAGTTTTCAATTTGTATTCATTAATTCAAAGAAATTTATTTCAAAAGGAAGAACATGTAGATTCAGAGGTAAGAATTTAAATTTTATATATCATTTTTTCAAGTTTTCAAGCACCGACTTCATTGCCAATGGATACTTTAAGGCCACGAATCTTATATCTACCAGTAAGATAGCCAAGTTGAGTCACCAAATTTTTATCCAAAACCCACCTGGGGTATTTTTTCTAACAAGGTCATGAAGGTAAAGGGTCTCAAGTGCAATCAAGAAGGTAGGACTTAGTCACATTTTGGTTTTGAGCTTCTTAGTCAAGTAAAATCGGGTCTTATTCGTAACTTATGGAGCTACTCCAAAGTTTAATCTTTCCATGAATTCCCCATTTTACTACCTTTTCCATAATATACTAGCAATCAAATAAACCAAGACTTCCTTACACCTTCAAAATTGTTCCAATTTTCTCTTCATTCAACTGCAATGCCACTCCAAATTTTAACAAAATTCAATTGGGAAAGAAATCGAGATAAATTAGGCACTAATGACACAAGAAGAATAGTTCTATAATTTTATCACTTCCACACATCTCCACAATCATTGACCAAAGGAAATGGGAATAATGGGAAATTCAATAGTTAAGTCGATGTTTCGAGACACATGAGGAAAATTTCTTGTGTTCCACTTGTTCGTTGATTGGCCAATTAATAAACAGATAAAGTAGAGGGTACATGACAATCTCATCGACATGTTAAGCACCATGGGAATAGTGGGAACTATTCCCGTGTTCCTTTAGTTCACTTGCCACCCGCCATGTCTACCATACAATGTATTACAGTGAATTTAAACCAAAAAATCCCACATGGAATGATGTCAAGGTTCTTCAAGTTCATTGAAACCCAAAATGTCTATGAAGGTAGGTATGGGAAATGTAATCGAGTTATGGTGGAGATATAACACTTTGGAATAGTTCCTAAGTACGTAAGATTCCCTACAACCCCACAATTAGTGTAATATAATTGGAATTAGCCAAATCAATGGATGATGGTAAAGAGGAACAATCCTTTGTTCTAACTATTATCTAAAATTCTACCTATGATGAAAACATAGGTTTTTGGAGGAGAATTTTTTTTTTTATATACGGGAATTTTATGACTTCATCTACCTAAATTTATCATTTACTAGTTCACATACCTTGTCTAGTGGCTCTAATGGCATGTACATGAGGAAGAGAAGGATGCCCATGCTAAAAATTGTAAAAAATGATGGTGTTTGGTCCTTGGGTAGGTGGAAGTGGGCCATTTATGGTTGTTTGTTCATCCCCTTTTCTCTCTCTCATTCTCTATATATGTAAGTTCCTATTTACATGAAAGGGGTTCTTCTCTGTTGGATTCAGAGCTCTTTTAGAGATTTTTTCAATTTCCATACCTTCATAACTTTGTAATTGTTCTTTTTCAAGTTTTGTAAACCTCTACTTTGTAAATGCAAGTGAAAAATCCTTTAAATGATATGCAATTATGGTTCATTCCTTTAAATTCTTTGTATTTTATGTGAATCTCTTTCCCTCTTTCTTTATTTTGAATCTATTCACTTGTTTCTTATAAAAATGTGTGTTTTCCTTTGATTTTTAGATGTGTGGTTGCATTTTTGTCTCTACAGGTTAGATTTGAACCTTGTTTTATCTTTGGTGCATCACCCTCTTTCATTTTGTAGAATTTTTTTCTCTTCTCAACCTTGGTTCCTACAAATTTGTAGTTTAGACTTATTTTAGTTACATTTTGAAGTTGTAGGTTAGTTTGTAGTGGGCTAAGACAAAAGGAACTATCATTATCTAGATTTTTATCTCACTTTGCAAGTTCCCATAATTGGAGACAGTCCCATGTTACCTAAAAGTTCTAATGTTCATCCATGATCATATAAAGGGTGTAACTTTTGTGTGTTAACGGACCCCTAACACAATATCTTCTCTCCCCGTCAAAATGGCATGCATGGGGCCCTCTAGCAGGTAATTTCCCAAGGATATCTTAATCTTACAAAAATTTCATGAATAACTAACTTTACCTCCATTTGCAACCATTACCTTAAAATATGGGAGATATAAACAAATTTATTTAACCGTAAGACCAACTTATAATTGATAGAGTTATGAATACTACTCGTAGTCAATAAGTACTATCAACCTATGTTTATTTATGAATCCAACAACCTTGAGGGTATTTAGTGTGTTAATCCCTAAAATTTATTAACAAGCTATAGTCGGTTGAGATTCTTCAACCTCGAGTGCGAGAACCTCTTGTTTTTCATTATTTTATTCCTTCTCATCTTATTCCTCATCAGGACCCTCAATATAGAGTAACTTCTTCAGAGAAAACTTTTGGCCATTGCTCCACTTGCTATCAAAACTATAACAAATAAATTTTTCTCTCTTATCTTCCATAATCATGTCATTTGGATAAGTTATAATGTTGGCATCATGTGTTCCTTTTGATTATTGATACCCCTTCGTTTGATCAAATCTCTTTCCTCTACCGATAAGAAACTATGATGAATTATGATATTGAACCAATGTTAAGAAGGAGAATATCAAGTTGGATGTTATCCTTGAGTCCACCTAAGAGTAGATCATTTATATGGTCCTTTGAGATTTCATTCACTCATAATGATATATTATGGAATTATAGAATATAATCCTTGATTTTCCCTATTTTTCATAGTTTAGCTATATAGCTAAAATAGGTCTTTATGACACTATTAATATACTAATATTAGAGATCATTAGTGAATATAGATCAAGTATTAGGATAAACTTATTTTTATTTTTCTCACACATTCATTTCTACCAAATGAAATGTCCTAGTTCCGAGATACAAGGATGTCATTACCACCTTTTGTCCACTTGGGACTTGATGTATACCAAAAATTCTTCATTTGGTTGATCCATGTGATTAGATCATTCCAATTGAAATTACACATTTCTACTTTTGGAATGATGTATTTTCACCGGCAAGAAGCATCACCAATTTTTTAGAATATCCCCTTTGGTTTATATGATTTATATTTAAGGATACATTACTTGAGGAAATTAAAATTGAATGGGAATTCATGTCAGTATTCATGCTTGAAAAAGTGATCCTAAATTATTTCCTCATTGATTCAAACCCTTCCTTCAATTCACCCTACATTTTGATGTTGAGATTACTCTCTAATGCTTGAAGATTGTAGTTGAGATCATCCACACTCGTCATTTTATTAACCTTTTCCTGAAGTTAAGTGATTGCATTTGATACATCATAAGACGAGGACTCAAAATCTATATCTTCTTTATTGAGATTCATTTTTTTGAGTGGTTTGGCCCTTCCCTTGGCCTCTAGTTGATATATCAGTCATGGTGTATGGTTTAGGTCTTGGAATATAAGGATTAGGGTATAAATTTAGGGTTTGGAGTTTTGTAAATTTATTGGTTGAATATAAAGAAACACAAATAACAAACCCTAAATAATTTTTGCTAGCTTTATGAAAATATAAGAAACTTAGAAAAATTCCAAAAAATTTAGCCTATGTAGTGAATTTATGAAAAACACTAAAACTAATATAACTTGTGCAAAAAAATTCAAAAAAATATTTAAATTTTTAGAGGATCTTACTTGAATTAGTTCACATCACTGGTAAAAATGGCCAAAAAAATTGCTACCATTTTTTAGAAATAGTTGAATCTTAAACATTATGTTTTTAACCTAATTCTAGTAGAGATCAAAGCTCGATACCACTTGTAATGAAATTACTTATATATATCTAAATATTAGTAGGAATATAACACCAAATAACACCAAGATATAGATAAATGATCACATTATTGTAGTATAATGACTTAGCCACTTTGATGGGACAACCTCCAAACCATACAATAAGACTCAAATTCTCAATGTGATGATAATATCCTACTATCTAACCCTTATATATACTCTACTATATTGTGTAAAGAACCAAATCGACACACTAAGCATATGAAATTATAAATAAATATGATATGTCATGACAAGAGGTTATTGTTGGTGTCGAAATCGCAGCACCCCTGGGACTCTGCAACGCGATCGGTTGAGACTCTCAGTGCGATTGCACAACATGGAGCTTTTCCCAAGTGTGGGACCTTGCGAAATCAGAAAAGCTCTCCGGATGAAGGCCGGCTCCTATTCCTCTATTCAGATGCACCAATAAAACGCAGAGGTTTACCCAAAAAACTTAATCTAACTACCAAGGAGACAGGGAGAGAGAAATGCATAAAAATAAACCTAAGCTAAGGAGGTGATGCACCGAGGAATGTTGGACACCCGTTTTGCAAGATTAAACACAGACCACATAGATGTAATACCACACCATGCACAGAAACCAAAATGCAATGAGAGATCAAAATAACAGCAATGAATATATGAGAGGGTTTAAAATCAATCACAGACATACATATATTGCTCAAGGATCGATTCAATACATTGCAATGGCCAAGAGGCAAAAACAACATTACAATCCATATGGGAGGCTTGAAAACTCCACAAATTCTCTTGCAAAGGGAGAGAAGGGAGGGTGCAAAGCGAAATGTCCAACCTTTATAAAGAGCCTCTCTTTACCATTTATATGAGAGAATTTGAGGGAGAAGAGAGTGATTTGAATTCTGCCCCAACTACCTCCAAGACTGCACCTAACTCCTCATCATGGCGGTAGGTGAGATCCCCAACAACTCAAAACATGGCGGACTGTATTTTTGCATTTTAAGAACTTGTTCCCACCCAATTAAATATATCCAATCGTAGTTGGGTAGAGGACGCCGAGAGCTTTCCAAAAAGTCCAACCTTGTGTGAATCCGAGCTCCCTGTGAAAAGTTATGGCGATCCGAATATTTCCTGCGTCAGGGTCTTCGGCCTGTCAGGTTCGGGGTTCTCCTCTGCATTTGCATCAGGTTTGGAGGATGCCTCGACATGTTTTTTCCCATGCTTCGTGCCATGTTTCTCTGCCTCTAAAACCCACTTTCCCTTTGATGTGTTTTCAAGTTTTCTGAACCCTCGAGCATCGGGACATCCTTTGCGATCTGAATGCTTCATGTTTCGTGTTTCCCGAAACCCGAAACCCGATTTTCCTTTGATGTCGGGTTTTCCAACCCTTCCGACATGTCCTTTGTTGTCAGGTTCATCAACCCTTCTGACATGTCTTTGATGTCGGTTCATCCACCTCTCCAACATGCTTCTGCGCCATGCTTTTCCGCCTCCGAAACTGATTTCCCTTTTTACGTCGGGTTTTGGAGACCCGACGACATCTTTTCTTTGTTGGCGGGTTTTGGAGACCCGAATACATATTTTCTTTGATGTCAGGTTTTGAATACCCCCCGACATGTTCCTTTGATGTCGGGTTTTGGAGACCCCGACATGTCTTCTTCATGTTTTTTTCCGCCTTGTAAACCCGATTTTCCTTGCGTTTATCTATATTTACCCGAGGGGGAAATATATACAACAGATTATGTTAACCACATGTCGAGTTATCCATATCCCCATATATGACCTAAGGTTATAGGCAAATCATAGGACCTCACCCTCTTCCATTGTTATATATTCCCTCCAAAGATCTCATTCATGATTTGCGAGAATAAGTTGTTACAATTATAGAGAAGTGTGTTTATACCTTCTAATGTCATGGATTCTAATTAATTACTTCATGATCCACTTGCACTTGAGGTGGCATATTTTCCTTTACCCAAAGGGTTTGTGCCTCCAAAGCTTATCATTAATTAGGGTAAAGTTTATCCCGAGCAACACCTTTACTCTATTCATGACATTTTTTTATAATATGCTTACCATGAAAACCTTTTCACTAATATTTTCCCTATAAGTCTCAATGATTATGCTTTACAATAGTTCTATGACCTACCCTGTCCACTTCATGAGGGATTTCAATCCATTGTGTAATCAATTTATTTTACACTTTTCCATTAAAAATGATGATAATATTTCCTATGATAAAACATCTAAAATTTAAAAAAAAGGCTCTAATGAACCAATAAATTATTATGTCTTGCGTTATAAAAAAGTTTCTTACTAATATAAGAAACATACTTTCGAATAATGAGCTTCAAGATTTCTTTACTCAAATTCTTTGAATCTCCCTTACAAGAATATGTTAGTGTAGGTTATTATTTATACTTTTATTTATTTATTAGGATTATTCTTACACTTGTGTTATCCCTACACTTGTTGGGTTAGCTTGCTTAGGTATACTAGTTGTGTGGAGTTAGCTTACTAGTTGTGTTGAGTTAGCTTCTTTAGTTATGTGGAGCTAGCTTACTAGTCCTCTGGAGTTAACTTAGCTACAGTATCAGTTAGTGGGAGTTCTTCACCAATGATTTAGGTAGTAATTACACTTCCCTCCTCCTATATGTACATATTTCTTATTGAGCTCCATAATAATATATGATATTGTTACTCATTTGTTTGCAAAGGTTTATGTAAAGTTATTCTAATGAATTGTTTTCATCTTATTAATCATGGTGTTTGATTAACATCTGAGTTCTTGGCTTGGTACAATCTGGTTATTGTTCCTTTTATGGTATTAGAGTAGGAGATTTTTGTTGACATATGTCTGTAAGTTTTGTTTTGCAAACATTTTTTTGTATATTCATATATTCTATATTTGTCTATATTTTGTTGTTGCATGCATTTTTATGCAAAACAGAGCCTTCCATTGGATCCAGAAGGTGGGAAAACCCTAAAATCGACTGTAAAATGGACCATTTCTAGAGGCAGTTGGTTTTTTTATTTTTTTGTTGTTGCAGAGACACGCACAAGTTTACCTCGAAATCCACGTCGCCGATAGAGAAAAACCCAAATAATCAATTTCTAAGTTTTTCTAGGTTTTTCAAGATCCCGACTAGGTATTTTTATTTTGATGCACCTTTTTTGAGAGACGTGAAGCGGGCTATTTTTAGAAGGTCATTTCTTTCCTTTTTTGGTAGGGGCCTAAGAGTTGTGCACATTTTTCCAAATCAAGAAATTCTACAAGTGTTATTTTTTAGGCGGTGCAGGTCATGATCTACACACAAATTCCTAAATAGCAAGTTTTACTAGGAGTAGTTAGATGTGACTTTCTTGAAAATAAGTGACTCACCCTAGAATAGTAAGTTGTGTAAACACCTATTGAAATCCTTAGCCCCTGGTCATATGGTATGGTCATATGAGGGCTTAAGCTGTGTATCCTACTTCTTCTCACATGCATGGCTCTTTTGAGAAGCATACCACTGTATTCGGTTCTCACATTCTCTATTCTATGGGTTTCACTGGTGGAGGTATTGGCAGGACATATATAGCGTATTGTTTCCCCTATTCCACATGTTAAGTGAAATTATTTCCATGGCATTGGTTTTCAAGTAGGTACTTCATTGGGATCACACATTGACAAAGCTCCTATTTTTGTTCGCTTGAATCTTTTTGAGGATCATGAGAAACACACGAGTTCTACCATTTCACTCAGGCTTGAGAAACCTCAGATTTCACTTGTCAGACATGATCAACCTAACACACATTTTGATGTTCCTTTGTATGCACCCATTGTGAATTTTGTACCAAGTCATATGCAGGCATCTTCTTCATCCATCTACATTGATTTGGGGTGGATATCCAATCACTCATGGCAGTGACATAGGAATTCATTGAGAGGACTCTACAGGCATGGATCCTCCACTATGTTTGGCCTCATGCTCCACTTTCTATACCTTTTGCATTGTAATGCTCCTTATTTTGATCATTTTTCTTTAGTAGGTGTAGTGTATCTCTCTTGTTTGTTGAGAGATTTTGTATCTATATTTTTGACACTTTTGGCATGTTGATAGTCTCTCTTATGGGGAGCTATTCTGGTGAATCCCAGTGTTATTTTGTCAGTGTTTGAGTAGTTTTTTTGACAACTTATATAGATTTGTAGCATCACTCCACCCATTCAACAAGTATGGAAGGGTGTAGTACTAATCCTACTTCTTCGGGTTGTGTGTCCTTTCCTTGTTATCTTGGATTTTCTTGGATCGTGACACTGGATTTTGTATCCTTGCCTTGTTTCTTTGGTTATTATTCTTGGATCATGGAACACCTATTTTCAGCAAGCTTGATCGAATTATGTTTGGTGTTTTTTTCACTTTCGACATCACTCCGTTGTGAGTCTCCTTATATGGAGCTATTCGGTGAATAGTGGATTCGGACCATAGTGCACACCAAAATTATTCAGCATTGTATGATTTTTTTAGTCAAACTTCTTAGGATGCCTTGCAGCGGGTTTTTTCTCTCTCTACTTTGTTGTTACTAGTTTTGGGTACCTTGCAATGTCCCTTTTTCTCGAGTTATTGTAGATGAGTACCTCATCAGGCCTAGTTATGGGCATACTTAGGCCTAGTTATGGGCATGCTTTGGCCTAGTTATGGGCATACTTTGGCCTAGTTATTTTACATGAGTACCTCATCAAGCCTAGTTTTTTGGACTCATACTGTGGTTATGCCACTTTTATTTTGGGCCCCTAGCTTCTTTTTCACCCACCTAAGTTATGCTTACGGGAGAGTGTTAGTGTAGGTTATTATTTATTAGGATAATTCCTACACTTTTGTTAGCCCTACACTTATTGGGTTATCTTGCTTAGGTGTACTAGTTGTGTGGAGTTAGCTTACTAGTTGTGTTGAGTTAGCTTCTCGGTTATGCGGGACCAAGATGTAGTCATTTTTCTATCCACCTACTAACTTCTAACCCCATGTGTGTTAGCTTATCACCCAAAGGGCATTGTGTACTCACCGAGGCACACGTAGGTGCTGATCCCCTCCTTTATGTGAACATTGTGAGAAGATCTTTCCAATGTCAAAGGATTAGTTGCAAATAAGTGAATATTCATGTAAAATCACAACATGAGCTATCATGTCCTTATACTCAAGATTTTAATAATAAGATAAACATCATGTAATGAAATAAAAAGAACACATCTATCATAAAATATAAGGAAATAACACTAGGTTTTGCACCGTGAACCGAGATATTCGAGAATAGAGTCGTATATTCATATTGATCATAGTATCAATAACCACATTACATTCAAAAGTGGTCATTATAGACCATACATATCAAAATACTTCAAACTTATCTCTTACAGATCTTCTCTAGTGTTACATTCTAACTATACCCTCCCATTTCATCCCTTACTACAAATTATAATGTCATATAGAGGCCTAATACATCCATCGAACCCTCACCACTAAGTTCTCTAAAATCCTAATATTATCATAGCATCATACTCTTGAAGCCTTCCCTCATGATCTTACACATGTTGCATCTTGGATTTTTCTCCTCAGGTTATATCTTCCTTGCTCTAGAGCATCTCTATAAATAGCTTTAGCATCCACCACCATTCCTTCCTCCAGGAGCAGATTGCTTGCCAAGTGTCCATGTGGTCCTCTAATGGAGCATGCTTATTCTATTTTAAGATCTCCACTTTCTACAATGATGTCTTTCGGGAACCTTCCATGCGTGGAATATTCTTTCCTTGACCACCAAGCCTCCAAGATGTCACCTTATCCATTCAACATGCCTAGTCGGGTCACGTTTTTCCTCAAGTTCCTTTAGAACATTTAATATGGCTAAGTCCTTAGATCTTATTATCCTTCCTTGTGTGCGCACACCTAGTTTCTTCTAAACCCTTCTTAAACTCTTATCTTGTGCACTTCTCCTCATGCACCCTTCTTCCTATTGGTCCCGTGTGCTCACGTGCCCTTTGGTACTTAGCCAATATTTTGAGGCCCAACATGGAGTTAACATACTAGTCTTCCGGAGTTAACTTAACTACTAGTATTAGTTAGTGGGAGTTCTTCACCAATGATTTAGGTAGTATTTTTACTTCCCTCCTCGATATGTGCATCTTTTTATTGAGTTCTATAATAATATATGATATTGTTGCTCATTTATTTGTAAAGGTTTATGTAAATTTATTCTGTTCAATTACTTTTATTTTATTGATCGTGGTGTTTGATTAGCATTTGATTTCTTGGCTTGGTATGATCTGGTTATCGTTCCTTTTAGAATCCATTACATTTGAAAAGTTTTGATTCTTTTATGAGTCATGTCATACTTTGAAATAAAGGTAGTTCAACCTCCTAGCATTGAACAAAATTAAATATGGGTCTACCCAACCTAATTCATCTATGTTTAAATTATAATTCAAATCTAATTATAAAGGAAAATCTAATGATATAAAATTTAAAGCTAAAGCAATTGTTAACGTCACATCTCAAGTTACAAATATTTAGTTACACACTACTCTTATGAGGTAATTCACATAGTTTCCTTCCCCCATGAGTAATCTTTAAAAAAATTGATTGTATCCTTATATCTCTCCCTCCCCTATTGAGGTTGATACGAGAAAGACTCCAGTCAAATATTTTAATTCTAATGCATCTCGTGGCTATTCTATATGTATTGGGAACTCCGGTGATAATTTTTTAAGATTCAACATGTTATACAATATTTGGTTGATACCAATTTGCTATTGGATTTTATTATACTCCTTATTAACCTAAGCCTCAAGCCAATGATAATCCTAAGCTTAAGATCTCCAATCACCAATTTCTTAATCATCGCACTTTTTTATTTAAGAGAAACTTATATGTATATCATACATATAAAACACATCCTCTTATAGATACGGATGATCATCCACTTGAATATATTATTGGTAAAATTACTTCTTCCTCGCCTCATACCCATATTATTATATTTGATGACAATGACATACTTGATGATGATGTTATTTCTAATGCAAGTTATGTTCCATATTTTGTTAATACATAACTTACTCATATTTTTTGGTTGATAATGATTCCAGGTACAACATGTGCTCTCTCGCATTACTTAAATTTTTGGGTTATACTAATCCAAATAAACAATTAAGTGCATAAACCTCTAATTAATCTATTAGACACATTATTGTCCCTCTTACAATGGGATATCCAATTATAGCTACACATTTCTTGGTTATTGATACTCTTAGGATGTGTGAAATGATTATAAGATACCGTTGGATTTTTAATCTTAGGGATATTCCTTATATTCTTCACTTACATCTTAAGTTCACCTACTTCAATTAAGTATTTATAGTTAAAGGTATCCTTTACTTAATCCCTCTTCTAAGAGAGTAATTCTTTCAACATCCATGCCTATCAACTATACTTATACTAGAGTTATAATTCTCATCTTTAGTAGGCATTACCATAGGTATCCTATTGTAAACAATCAATAGCCTCAACATGTGTCATCTCCTCAAGTTAAAGCATGATGCATCCTACTCTTATTGTGCACAATTAAATTTCAAGATCCAAGTCCCCTATACTTATGGGAATCTCTCGCCACTCTCTTGATCATATCATAGGGTGTCCTTTTGTTACAAAATATGATTAAAAAAACATTAAAAAAATTAAATTCTTATAAAACTTTAAAAAATGAATATTTCAAGAATTAAAAAGCATTCAAATATTTCCAAAAATGTAAAATCAATAGCTAGACATGGCTTGATCTACTCATTCTCTACTTCACATATGATTGTTTGTCACATGCTTTCATAGAACTATTTTATACTCTTTACACACATGTGTTTCATGAGGTATATGAACATGATGTAGAATATAAAAATCTCTTACCCAGTAGTAGCCTTGCTAATCTAAGGTAATTTTCTAACTATCATGTGTTATTAATTCATTACACAATTATCTTTCACATCCTAGTTATACTTATGTTATATATTGTCATATGAAAAGCATTATTAATACTCACACTTTAATCATTCAATATTTTTTCAATACCAAGGCAGTTTCTAAGGCTATTTGTAAAAATAAATGGTTTGAAATGTATTAAGAATGCAACTTAATCAATTGAGAAATAAAAATTTCTATCACTAAAAATTTATCCTCATGTACTAGAATTGGTAAATAAAATAGAGGAAAAATATTTCTAGCTCTATAACTATGAGGAACTAAAACATTCAAATGTAAAATAATACTTTAAACTATCAAAATGCAAGATCTTGTTTGGTAGTAAAAGAATTAAAATATTGAACAAGAAAAATAAACAACACTTCTCTTCACATTGGGGAGGAGTATCCCTTACTCCTTCCCTCCAATCATGTTACAACATCTTACTCACAAAAAAAGTTGGTTCTAGAATCATGCCCTTTATTTATCACTAATTTTTCATACAATAAGTTTATTTTATTTTCAAGAAAAATGCCACCCTTATTCTATGATGGTAATGCCTTATATATATTTATATGAGGCGAAGTCCATTTCTTCTTTCAATAGAACTTATTACTCGATTACATGCAGGAGTTACATGCAAGAGTTAACTAAACAAATTTATATCAAAACAACAATGTAACGATAATTATCAAGTTGATGTGTAGTTGTGCATGTAGATTTTTGGTCAAACTTGTCTTATAGATGGAAGTAGAGTTCTTGTAAACAACACTCAACTGAATCTAGAGATCTCTGGAGTTTAGACAAACTCAAGTAATCACACTCCTCATAAAGTGGAGGATTCAATGGAACAAGGACTAGCTACTTGCCGCTATACTATTAATGAAAATAATGAACCATGTCAACTCAGATGATATTTATGTCAAAAGAGGTGGTTTCTACCTAAGAAAACCACATTCCATGATAGAAATGATGTTGACTAGGTAGTTCCATGATTTGTGAAAATCTTATGTTTATTGGGAGAGTCCTACACTTGGCTTATGTTAAGCCTACGCTTAGTTGTGTGAGTCATGTTCTCACTATGTGACTCATGCCGAATCTTTCACTAAGATTATGTGATTCTTGTGCTCGACTATGAAATTCCTTCAATTCACATTTTTTAGCACAAAAATCAACTTATATTAATCAATTCAAGAAATCGTATGAAAGATAAAAGATAACAAATATTCATGCAAAAACATCTCTTTAAGTCAACAAAATTATTATTTACAATAAAAATAATATCAGCTCAATACATATTAAGTTTGGAATAGTATCAAAATGGGGCTTGGAATAGGAATTATAAAGGCTCATAACTCCCCTAGACTTATGGATTAGTAGGTCCTCCTATTAAAAATTTGACCATTATCATTCAGTGATTCCACAATTCTACTATAGTCATATTCATTGGGAAAACTATCCCATGTTTTTAATTTTGGGTCATGGTATCCATTGAACTCAATTATTTCCTTTCTCCACTTATTATGATTCTCACTGGCTAGTCTTGATCATTTATCCACCAAGGAACTGGTTCTAGTATGAGTAGGGGTCTAAGCTACATGCCAACTCGATCTTGAACCATTTCGACATAGTTATTCCTATTTCTTTGGCCCTTCTCGACGACCACTTTGAAGATTGTTAGGACAAATAAATTAATTTTTCTTATACTTTTTAGTGATCAAGTCCCACCTTTTTTAGTAGGAAAAGAATTCCATATTAAATGTTGGAAAACATATGCCCTAAAGTCTGCCACACATGTGGAAATTATTTCTTGATACGTGTCCACTAGTTTGAAGAGAGTAACTTTTTCCTTCTACTACCACAAGAATCTACCAGGTACTAGAAAGTCATATCTCATGAGAAGACCTAATTAGTCTCCTCCCTTATATAATTCTCTCTTTGTTCTCTCCAAATTATTTGATGTTGGAGTGTGGAGATAAAATACCTTAATTGAACCTCTCCTACATATAGATTTATTGGAATCTGTGTTTCTTTAGGAAATAAAAATTTATGGACATAAAATTCACACAAAAAATTCTTCTAGATGTATTAGAGGTTGCATATGTAGCCATAAACTACTTATCAGTTTCAAATTCCATGGATTCATTGGAGTGAACCCTAGAAATTTTTCATTTATAAAATTGTTCCTTCAAAAACATAGCATAGAAGGTTGTTAGTGACCTACAGGAAATATTTTTCTCATATAGTTGGCATAGTAATTTTATGTTATTTACCAAGACCTACTTCTCTTCCATTAAGGTTTTAGTTTATTCTTATACCATTTTTAGATCATAGAAGCAACTCATCCATGTTGTCATTCCTTTCAAAACCACAATTTAGGGAAAAACAAAATCAATTTGAGATATTTGGCCAAAGTGGTTTTATGTGATTTTCTTCCTTCTTTTCAAATTTTAGGGTTATAAGCTATATAGTTAAATTTTGAGAGAAATTTATTGGATTTCATGAATAATTTGATCTTTACTTTGTAGATCCTTTTGGAGATGCTGAATTTCCAAGTATTTTTCAGTTTTTAATTGGGAAAGGTACTCATCTTTCCCTGGATGACAAGTTATAAATTTTGTAACATATCTATTGTTTTTGGCAATTCAAATTCAAACTTGGTGAGGGTTAACACTTGAGGGGTAAGTTATTCCTCATCATGTAGTTAGCTAGACTCTCTTTCAAACATGGGCATTTTCCCTTTATCTTGCAAAGGGAATCCTCGACAGTGGGTTGTGGTTAAACAATTTGTTCCTCAAAGTAAGGTTTGAAGGAGATGGAGATGTTGGTGGGGAATCTTGAGGTGTGGATTTCATTACCCTAATTGTGGCTTTTGCTTCATGCTCTTCAACTAAGGGGACATCCTCTACTTGATGCTTGGTACTTGTCTTAGAGGACCTTAGTTTCTTCTTGGGGTTTGTTTTTGTCAAAGACCATGTTTCAATGGTTTTTAGCTTGGGCTGAATTTCATTCTTGAGAGCATATTTTCTTTGGAAATTAATCCATTTCTTCATCCCATTCTATTTTTGAATAAAATTATGTTTACAAATTAAATGAATTAACCCCTAAAACTTCAAATATTTAGCTCCCCAATAGAATCTCTCTATGGTAGAAGAAACAAAGGCATGCAAGAAGTGGGGAAGGTCAACTTTATTTTCTCCTTGGCCTCTCCATGGTGAAAGTGTATGAGGATGATCACAATAGGGCTAAGGATGAATTTATATTGACCTTCACATGTAAAATACTTAATTACGCACTTTGCAATAGAGCCCCATAGTTATGGGAAATTGGATATTTTTAACGCCTTTTACCTTACCAGTATTGTCAAAGACCAATTTTAATTTCTCCCTCTTTCCCATAGAAAATATTTTTATGAATTCAGAGTATGGAGATATAAAATTTACTAATTGAAGAAATAAATAGAATTTTTATTCCTTTTATTCATGAATATTTATCACCAAGGTTTCGGGAAATTCCTCTATCATTATTGGATTGAATTATTCATACTTATGAATGAAATCTAGTCACCCCGCCTTTTCAAATTTGGCTACATACTTAGCATATTATAGTAAATCCATGGGTTTGGTTGGGTCATGGTGGACTATGATGTCTATGATGTCGTAGGAATAGAAATGGTAATGGCGTAGGAATAGAAATGGTAATGGCGTAGGAATAGATTTTTGAGATTAGTATTGCATTTGGTAAAAAGAGTATGAGAAATTACTCGGGCATTTAAAATTAAGTTGGTGGAATTAAATATAGAGATGATAGACTTGTTATAAATATGAAAATAATGCGAGAATTATGGGAAATGTGTGAGAGGTAATGGGAAGTCTCAATAATAGATCATGGGAGAGGAAGGATTATACCTTGAACTGACTAATAATTAGTACTATCATAATTAAACCTTTCTCTAACTTAAAAAGGAGTGTCTGCAATAAACCTTGTAATCTCACATCTTCTCACATGTTCCCTCAATGTCGATAGCCATTTTTTAATTTGCTACAATTTCTTATGGCATAGTTCTAGAATGAGGTGACCACCATAACTAGTTTTTAGTCACCTTTTTATTATAATTTTTTTCTCTTTTCTTATTTTTTTGGAAGGAATGGCCACCATATCTAGTTTTCAACCATCCCTTCATAGAAATATGGTCATCATCTCTGGTTTTCAACCATCTTCCTTTTATTGAAATTTTTACAAAATAATTTACCTTGGAAATAGATTATACAGGAGACTCCTCTAACCAATTCAAAGTTGAACTGGTTTGCAACGGGATTTTAAATTCTTCTCAAGACACTTTGGTTTTTGGTAGAAACACATTCTCTAACCATTAACCATCATTACCCTTCTTTCACCGTTAATAGGAACAAGTTGTATAGTACCATTATTTTAGATTTCCTCTATTTGGTATGGGTCCATCCATTTGGTCTACATCTTCCCTTTGAAATCCTTATACTTTGAGTCAAATAGTAGATCCCAATCTCATTTTTGAAACTTCCTCTGTTTGATGTGGCGGTCATGCCACAACGGCCTCTGATATTGGACTATCTCGGTTTTGTTCAATACTTCTAGTTTCATCTCATCCAACTCATTTAACAGGATAATTCTTGACTTTTGTGCCTCTGACAATTCAATTCCCACTTTTGTAGTTGTTTTCAATATTTGTATCTCAAATTCTATGGGAAAGATAGGTTTCTTCCCATAGACTAGTTCATATGGAGTAAATATCATAGTTGTTTTCCAAGTTGTGTTATACACCCATACTGCCTCTAGAAACTTTTACACCCAATTTTTCCTTGAAACATCCATTGTTTTGGTCAAGATGTTTTATAATTCCCTATTGGTCACCTCAACTTGACCATTAGACTAAGGGTGGTAAGGGGATGACTTTTGTGTCTTATTTGATAGGTTTCACAAAATAACTAATCACATTTGACATAAATTAGGGCCCTTGATCTGAAACAATTGACCTTAGGGCTCTAAATATCTGAAAAATATGTTTATACAGGAAATATGCCACCTTTCCATCCCTAATATACTGAATATCCTTCACTTTGTACCATTTTTTCACATAGTTTGTGCACTCCAAGATGTATACCTTTCCTTAATAAGGTAGATTGATTGGTCTAATGAAATATAATCCCAAATTCTCAAATGGTTCTATAAATATCAAAGTTCAAAGAGGTTATTTTTATAAGTGTTGGTTTCCCCATACATTAGCAACCATCACACTGCCATACATATCTCTTGACATCTTTTTACATTGAAGGATAGTAATACCCAGCTCCTAGAACTTTATAAATTTTTCTTTTTCCTAAATAATTCCATCTAGATGGTTCATCATGGCAAGCTCTAATTATGTCAAATATTTCATCTTCAATTACACACCTACATAAGACATATTCGGTCCACATTTAAAAATTATTCCATCAAACCATTTATAAATTACACTTTGTTTGATTAATTGTTTAATTTGTTTGTGGGTAAAAAATTTGGGAACTTCCCTATGGACAAATAATTATCCATATCAGCAAACCAAGGAGAATTGGTGGAAACAAAAATAAGTGTTCATCTAGAAAATCATCATTCACTTGTTCATTTGTACTCAAACAGCTTATTATTGAAAGCAAATCAGCTACCACATTTGTTTTGCCAAGCTTTTCAACAATTTTAACATTGAACTCTTGCAATAATAACATCCATCTAACAATTCTACCTTGAACCAAAGGTTTTTTCATTAAATATTTAATGGAAAATTATCCTTATAAATAATCATCTCATATTATGTGATGTAGTGGTAAAAATAAATTATTGCATAAACAATTGCAAGAAATTCTTTTCCTGTAGTGGTATAATTCCTTTCAGTTGGAGAGAGATTTTTACTGATGTAATAGATTTCATGCATTATTTCTCCCTCTTCCTGTTGACCCAAAACAATCCCAAATACCTCGTTAGAAGCATCCATTTGAGTATGAAATGGAAAATTCCATTTTTCCCCTAAGGACCGGATTAGTGGTTACTTTCTCTTATATGATCTATCAAAATATTTTTGACAAGATTTTGTCCATTGAAATTCAAAATCCTTAGTTAAAACTAAAAACACTGGAGAGGCTATTTTAATAAAATATGAGATAAATATCCTATAATAACCTACATGTCCTAAGAAACTATGTACCTCAATATAATTCTTAGGTGATGGGATCCCTACAAAGATCTTAACCTTTTCTAGATCCACTTTAATTCCTTCCACTGAAATATGATGTCCCAAAACTATCCCTTGTTCCATCATAAAAGGAACTTCTTGAGATTAAGAGATGATTGATAATTTTCACATCTAGAGAGTAATTTATCCATATTATTCATTTCCTCTTGAAACATAGTTCCATAAACTGTAAATCCATCCATATAGATTTCCAAACATTCATGAGTAAGTGTTAGTGTAGGTTATTATTTATCCTTTTATGTATTTATTAGGATAATTCTTACACTTGTGTTACCCCTACACTTGTTGGGTTAGCTTGCTTAGGTGTACTAGTTGTGTGGAGTTAGCTTACTAGTTATGTTGAGTTAGCTTCTCAGTTATGTGGAGATAGCTTACTAGTCTTTTATTTGGAGTTAACTTAACTACCAGTATCAGTTAGTGGAATTTCTCCACCACTAATTTAGGTAGTAGTTGCACTTCCCTCCTCCTATATGTACATCTTTCTTATTGATTAATTCAAGTCATTGTATTGTAATGTATTGAGCATTATGGATTATGATAGATTTCCATATATGGTATTTAAGCTCTTCTGTTTTGTAAATCTAATGTGGTGTGGTATTATCATCTGAGATAGTGGCTTGGAATAATATTCTTATCATTCCTTTCATGGTATCAGAGTTATAGATGATGTAGACATCCATCTGTAAGTTTTTCTTTACAAGCAAGGGTTTATTATTTTCATGTATTTGGAATTTGTTAGTAATTTTATACGCTTTTTATGTAAAACGGAGTGTGGCATTAGATTTGGAAGGTGCCAAAAACTTAGAATTGACTGTAAACTTGACCATGTTTTGAGATAGTCAAATCTAGATGTATATGTGTACCCTCTAGGTGCATTCTTTTATCCATTAGATATAAGTGTGTACCTTCCAAATGCACTCTTTTATCCGCTAGATATTTCAGTTTTAGATGAAGTCTTTTATCCACCGGATGCAGATTTGTACCTTTTAAGTGCATTCTTTTATCTATTGGATATAAGTGTGTACCTTTCGAATGCATTCTTTTACCCTCTAGATATTTCAATTTTGGATGTAATCTTTTATCCACTAAACGTAGATTTGTACCCTCTAGGTGCATTCTTTTATCCATTAGATATAAGTGTGTACCTTCTAGATGCATTATTTTACCCTCTGGATATTTTTGTTTTGGATGCATTCTTTTATCCACTGGACGTAGATCTGTACCCTCTAGGTGCATTCTTTTATCCATTGGATATTGATGTGTACCCTCCGAATGCAATGATTTACCCTCTTGACATTTAGGTTTTAGGCGCATGCTTTTATCCTTTGGTCATAAGCATGTATCATGTGGATGCACTCTTTTACCCTTTGGACATTTGGGTGTCACGTGTACCTTTTAAAAAAATTAGCATTAAAATATTATTTTAATAGCAAAACCTTCTAGAGCTCATAACTTTTGATCCATAGCTTGGATTAAGGTGATCGTTTTTTTGAAATTATGTATTTTTTTGAGATCTACGCATTGGCGGCATTTTTATACACATATTTAAAATGTAAAAGGTAATATTACTCATTGTAATATTTACATGCACTCAATTATAAAGTGCCAAATTTGGGAGGGTGTTATAATAACTTGTGGACGTAATTTCGTTTGAGCCTCAAGTCCTCAACTTTTGGGTGTTGCATTCTTGTATCTATGGGTGTATGCATTTATATCTCTCTTTTTGTTGAGATATTCTAGATATGTATTTTCAACACTTTATTTTTGGCATGTTGACAGTCTCTCTTGTGGGGGAGATATTTTGGTGAAGCCCAGTGTTAGTTTGTCAGTGTTCGAGTAGTTGATTTTGGCAACTCATATAGATCTTTGGTGTCACTCTACCCATTCAACAGTATGGGAGGGTATGGTGATGATACTAATTCTTTGGGTTTTGTGTCCTTTCCTTGTTACGTGTTGATAATGCTTCTTTGGGTTTCATTTCCTTGCCTTGTTACCTTGGATTTTCTTGGATTGTGGCACTCCTATTTATTTGGATCTCGTGTCCTTGCCTTGTTTCCTTGGTTATTCTTGGATCATGGCACACCTATTTGTAGTAGTTGATCAAATTATGTTTGGTGTATTTTTGCACTTTGAACATCACTCCATTGATAGTCTCCTTGCATGGATCTATCCCGTGGTGAAGCCTGGCCGCTTATTATTTTTGAGTTTTATGATCGAGAAGTGGATTCAGACCACAATGCACACCAAAATTCTTCAATATTGTATGAGTTTTTGGAGCCGAGATTCTTAGGATATCTTACAGTGGGATTTTTCTCTCTCTACTTTGTTATTTCTTATTTTGGGTACCTCGTGGTGTCCAATTTTCCCAGTTATTATACGTGAGTACCTCATCAGGATTTGTTACCGGGACCCACCTTCTTTTTCACCCACCTATGCTATGCTTACAGGAGGGTGTTAGTGTAGGTTATTATTTATCCTTTTATTTATTTATTAGGATAATTCTCACACTTGTGTTAGCCCTACACTTGTTGGGTTAGCTTGTTTAGGTGTACTAGTTGTGTGGATGTAGCTTACTAGTTATGTTGAGATAGCTTCTCGGTTATGTGGAGTTAGCTTACTAGTATTTTGGAGATAATTTAACTACCAAATCGCTTAGTGGGATTTCTTCACTCACCGATTTAGGTAGCAGCTTTACACTTCCCTCCTCCTATATGTACATGTTTTTTATTGAGTAGGTCAATTCATTGTATTGTAATGTATTGAGCATTATGGATTATGATGGATTTCCATATATATTATTTAAGCTCTTATGTTTTGAAAATCTAATGTGGTGTGATATTATCATCCGAGATCATGGCTTGGAATAATATTCTTATCGTTCCTTTCAATATCAACTAAGTCCAAAAAGGGCACATAGGTGTGTAAGGTTGAAAAAAGCATGCAAGATAAGGCACACGGAAGGGTTCAAGTAGGGTTTTGGTAGAACCCGAGATGCATGCACCCATGGAGTAGAATCTGGACTTAGCCATTTTTGACCTATCATGGAAGACACAAGAAAAACATGACCCAAGTGGATAAGGTGCCAGCTTGGTGACAGGGTGGCCTGGAAGGAATATACTCTATGGTAGAAAGCTTCTAGAAGGACATCATGGCAAGGAGTGGTGAGCTCAGGCCTGGAGGAGCATGCACCCATGGAGGACCACATTCAAACACTTGGCACAGATCTGAGGCCACAGAAGAATGAGTTGCAGTTCAGAAGGCTATATATACAAGTGCTGCAGTAAGAAGTAAAAAAGAGGCGAGAGAAGAAAGGAGAAAGGAAGAAATGGATAGAGGGTGGAGCTCTATAGAAATACTGCAAGGACTCTATTAGCTTGGGTAAATAAGCGTAGGAAAGGATGTATCAAGGGTTTGGGGTTATAAATTTTCTTTTGAGAGCCTAGCTATATGAATCCAGTTATAATGCATGACTATGGTCTACTCTTCTGTGACATTTTGTAATGGGCCTAATGAATGTAATAAGGTTACCAGTTTATGTGAATATGAACATTAATGGTTCTGATGCATACATCCTTCTTCATAGCTCTTTTTCATTTATGTTTATGAACTAAGTATGAATGCTTGTACAACTTCCTTTCTATTTTGGTGTAAGTTCTATAATTTGTTAAGCACTTTTCTGTCTGGAATGACTGCAAGGATCTAGAAGCCATTCTGAGCTCTATGGTGCTTGTATGTCTTATTTCCTCTCAAATCTCTTAAACTCAGATCATAGATGATGTTTCCCACTAAACTCACATAAAGGAGAGACTCGGCACCCACATGCGTGCCTCGGGTGAGTGCCCAGTGCCCACTGGGTGATAGGTGATGGCATGCATGGGGTTTCCTATTCTTTGATGGGTGTAAAAATGACTACATCTTGGTTCCATTGCTGGACCTCTTTTCAAAGTTGTAGTGGGAAATGGCATACATCATGATCTATGTAATGAGTGATGACAGAGCGTTTAACTTTGGAAAGTGTTGAATCATGGTTCAAGAGCACAAAGGATGAATTTTCTCAAAGATTCAACACTAGATCTGAGTTTGATGCACGTAGATGGGTAGAAGAGAACCTCTACCATGATTTGTATGAAAAACTTTTTTTTGTTTGCTTCCCAATTGAACTATATGAATGGCTCTCAGCATATGCATCTAGATCAAGTTGGTATTATAGATCACGTGCATGGACCCAAGAGGAATACTGGGTTGCAAGATGCAGATCTGATGTGGACTCATGTTGTGGATCATTGGTGGAAGGGAGTGTTGGCTAGCTACACTCTAGAATATGCTATTTCCACGTATTCTTGTCTGGAAGTTGCTGAGTTTGAGTTCCTGAGGGAGCCCAGGATCATTTCTACATGTTATTCCTTTGGAATGAAGATCTTGATCATGACCATGAGTTTAGAGGCATTTCCAATGGCCAGCTAAACCATTCTGAGCATTGGGTGAGGAAGCTAGGGTGGAGGAAGATGGAAGATATTACGATGGAGAAAGAAAGGGAGGAGAGGCGGCTCAAGTATAGTGAAGCACATGAAAGGGATTTCTAGACAACACGAGGTTACAAGTGTGATGGATCTATGGAGGCAGATGTTGTGGGAAGGAGTTGAGGTTCACATGGAGGATGTGGAACCTGAGAGTCTGTGCTACCCCATCTTGGAAAGTGACGTAAGAGAGACCCCTTCGCTTCTATGAGAGTTCATTACAGGTGGAGAGAGAAGATTCATTGGCACGTATCTGAACCCACCTAATGGACCAAACCCCGGTGCTTGGTTTTCCAGATCAAGGAAGGAGTATCATTGACCTAGTTGGTATCAGTGGAAGTGATAGATCTGCACCCAGAGATACAATTTTTCATTTCCCACTTCTATGGCTATGCATATTCTAGTATTCGAGAGGAATTTTTGGACAAGGAGAAAGTACACAAGCCTTCGGTCTCATGTCTAGGGAGTGGTGTGGGTACACTAGTGGTAGTGGGGCATTATCATAGACTATCGCACGTAGTTTCAATGGAACCTTAGGGACCCTTGGCATGACCACTACAGGACCTCGGTGGACTCGTGGATCTAAAGGACTCAGGACCTGTGGATCTCGTGGGTTCGGAGGAACAGGACCTGTGGATCTAGAGGATCTAGTGGCTCAGAGGCACAAGACCTGGTGGATCTGGTGGATTAGGTGGCAGAGGAAACACCAGAGGGAACCAAGGCTCTAGCTCAGAGGACAAGGGCCCCAACCACCCCCTCAAGTCTTCTTTGAGATGTCTTTACATTTTCCAGATTACAGAGGTATTGAAGATGCTGCAGAACATGTTCACAAGTGTGAGTTATTATGGCGTGCAAAGGGGATCACAACCCCAGAGTGGAAGGCTAGTCAATTTGTAACAATGTTGTAAGGGCACACACATAGCTGGTATAGGAAATATGACCCTCATCAAATGGTGGTGGATTATACTACTTTAAAGAATGCCTTCTTGGTAGAATTCCACATCCCTAAGTTTGAACAAAAGAGCATCAACACCCTAAAGGAGATTCAACAGGAATGGCAGAGAGTGTGTGGGAGTATGATGCACGGTTCAAGACCCTCCTATCAAAATTGTCATATGACATTCACCCTTCACAACATGCTCAATGGTTTGTTGGGGGTTGATAACTCCATTTAGAAGAGCTTTATCTCATAAAACTTTCATAGACTCCACATGAGGCATTAGAAGCTACTCTATGCACCGAGGCTATTGGAAGTGTTGATACTGGTGTTAGCCCATTCCTGAGGCTCAAATTGCTATTATGGCTAAGCAGCTGGAGAATTTGTCTACAACTCATCCCATGAGACTCACAGGTACATGGTGTATAGATTGTGAAGTGGAGGGGCATGTCAAGGATAGTTTCCCCCAGAGGATGGTACACACCATAATAATAGACTGTGAAATTTTCATGGGGACCATGATGCAAGTAGATGTCCCTTGTTACAACATGCAATTCAAAGAATGTGTCTTGCTACTATAAGATTTGTACCTCTACAACCCATGATACTAAGGATTGTAGGCTTATTGACCAGATCCATGAGGCCATTGATCATGGGGTGCTGTGCTAGCATCAACATTACCAGTAGTTCTAAAGGTGATGATCACCATGAGGAGCGCGCAGATGGAGGCACGCGCATGGAAGGGGATTTCACGAGAGGATTTCATGGTCATGGTAACCATGGAGGAGGAAGAAGTGAGTTCCCACATGGAACCTATTTTAATTGTGGGTCTACATAGAGCATTACAAATGAGAGTGCCCAGACTTGTTGCAGTGCTCATGGTGTGGGAAGAAACACAAGTATGAGGAGTGCCCTGAGTTGTTTGAGCACATGAATCAACAACACCAAAAAGACAAGGGCACTGCAATGGTAAGCATTAAGAAGACATACACACAATGGATGCCATGGGTGACACGTGATGTGGGTTTGGAATCTGTTATGGTAACAACAAGAGTAGAGGCACACGCAAAAGGAAATACCAAGGCAGAAGAACCTAGTTTCAAGGGAAGAAGTGGTACATGGGAAGTACCTAGACCCCGCATCAAAAAGGAGGTATATCAAGATACCATGGATGTCATTCGAGTTTACAGGAGAAATCTAGTGTCTAAAGGAGTAGTCCAGGAGGGAGGAGCAAAGAAGGAAGGTCGAGGCACCAAGAGATGACCTGGATGAGGTCAAGGAAGTATGTAAAATGCTAAGGCAAGAGAATATTATTCCCTTGCTAGGAGCATGGTTGAGAGAGAAGGTACCACGCACCGAGAAGAGTGTGAGAGGTAGGTCTTGCATGTAAACCTTCCCCCTCACAGCCTTGACTATGATAGGGAGATCACGTTAAATGTGGTCGTGGATGGATGGCTCCTTAGTAATATCCTCATTGAACATAGGTGTGAGGTCAATGTTCTCACATTGGATGCATGGCATCAGATGGGAAGGCCTGCATTACAACCATCTTTGAATGTGTTGTATATGGAAAAAAAAATGAAGGCAATGCCCATCGGTGTCTTAAAGGATGCAACTATCACCATTTAGGGAGAAAAGTTTACTAGGGACTTCAAGTCTTGGCACTCACCGAGGTAGACAATTTCCCAACACTACTTGGGTGCCCATGGTGTTATAAGAACAATGTGGATCTTCAGTTCAACAAGGGGTACATAAGCTTTGAAAATGAGGAGGAACGGGTCATCATACCCCTAGCTGATGGGAAGTCAACACCCTATACTGAACCTTTGGGAGAAGAGGTCCTGGATAGAATATATGTGTGCTCAATCAGGGATCTAGAGATAATCCATCCTACCGATGGAATTATCCAATTTGAGGATGCTCAGTCGTAAGTGACACCACTAGTCTAGCATGTGATAATTGGGCACATGGAACCTATGAGTTGATCGGATGACATTTAAGAGGATCGGTGACAAAGGTGACAAAGGTGTGCACAAATCCAGTGCCTAGGAGGAAAGGAGCTACCTAAGTACTCAGGAGGAGCCTCCCCTGAGGTCTTTTTGTAGAAGATGGAAGCTCAATGGAAGGAGGAAAATGAAAGAAGGGGGATGTTAAGTTACGTCCTACTAGGAACTATTACACGCTGGGAAACACATCGGGATAATCTCTTGGAATGGCACAAGTGAGAATTTCCTTCTCTATTTCATTTCTCTAGAAGCAACGTGCCCACCACCATCAAGGACTACCATGGTAAGGAGCCCACCTCTTTCCACATCCAAGCATGTGAGAGGGTCTAGAGAGGAGGCATGGAAGCTTTTCCACCATCCCTCTGGGTACACAAACTATATTCTACACTACAGTAGGTTACGCGTGTGCATGGTACATCCACTCGAGACACCCACCAAACAAGGAATTGGCAAACTAGTGGTTGATCTCATCCAAGATTTGAGTATCAAAGCACCAAACCATCGGTGGATAAGGCATTATAGGAGATCAAGCACCTTACGATGGGGGATAGTGCCATGGAAGAAGATAGGCTACTGGAGTTTCTAGGTGAACCTAGCCTGAGGCGCACTTTGAGGAAGAAGACACAAAAGAGATATAGTTTGAGCGTGCATGCGTAGAGAAAGAAAAAGGCAAGATGGTCTATGTCATAGATGGTGAAGAGATGGAAAATTTGGAGGTTAACCATTCTCTAGGCTCACACGAAGTGATGGATAGTGTTGATGAAAGAACATGCACACCTATCATGAGCCTTTAAAGACAAAAAGGTTAATATTGGGTCGGAGGTGGAACCCAAGGAAGCTATCATTGAGATTATTGGTCGAGAAGGAAGTCTCTAAGATCATTGATCTTTTACAAGAATTTGAGGATTTATTCCCACGTGGGTATCATGAACTCAAAGGTGTTCACCATTCCTTAGGGGAAATGAAAATTAAGTTGAAGGAAGGTGCACACCTAGTCCGGAAGAGACCATACCGAATGAATCCTAACCTACGCATGAAGGTAAAGGAAGAGATAGAAAAATGATAGCATCTAGGATCATTGAAGCTATTGAAGAGTCGAGTGGATAAGTCCAATGGTAATCAACATCAAGAAGGATGGGTGGATTAGGATCTGTGGATTATAGGGAGCTGAATGTAGTTTGTGTCATCGATCCTTTTCCAACCCCCTTCACTGAAGAAATTTTGGAGGGAGTCACTGGGTGAAATCTATTCCTTTACGGATGGATTTTCGGGGTACCACCAAGTCCAGGATTGCAAAGGAAGACCAGAGAAGACAACTTTCACCACTGAATGGGGAAGTTTTGCATACACGGTCATGCCCTTTGGGTTGAAGAATGCGCCTACTGTTTTCTCACACATAGTGGTACAGGTGTTCCAGGACTTCATCCATAAATTTCTTTAGGTTTATCTGATGATTGGATGGTGTATGGGCTAGTAAAAGACCATTGTGATAATTTAGGTTGATGTTTGAAAGGTGTCGACAGTTGAGGATATCCCTCAACATTAAGAAGTGTGTCTTTTCTACCCCTTTGGAACGTTATTGGGGCATATCATATGTAAGGAGGGCTTGCTAGTAGATCCTGCCAAGGTTGCAGTTATTGTGGGATTGGGGAGCCTACTAGCCAAAGCACAATGCATGGATTTCTTGGGCATACGGGTTATTATCAAGAAATTCATTAAGGGGTATGCCAAGATTACCATGCCTTTGGAAGCAGTTGCTCAGACATAAAAGTGCCTTTCATTGGGGAGAGGCACAACAAAAGGCATTCGACACATTGAAGGATAGGCTTGTCACCACACCTATATTACATTTCCCTCTTGGGATAAGCCCTTCCATGTTCATGTGGATGCCTCCGAATGACCATTGGGGTAGTGCTTGCACAGCCTAGTGAGGGAATTGTTGATCACCCCCTATGCTTTGCAAGTAGGAAGTTGACACCAACAGAACATAATTACACTATGACTGAGCGTGAAGCATTGTCAATGATCTACGTGCTTCACAAGTTTAGATAGTATCTGTTGGAAACTCCTTTGTATTTTACACTGACCACATGGCATTAAAATATTTGGTGAACAAGCCCATCCTACAAGGGCACATATGTCGGTGGGTGCTATTATTTCAAGAGTTTGAGTTCACAGTAGTTGTGAAGCTTGGAAAGAGTAATTGTGGACCTGATCATTTGTCAAGAATTGATTCAGGGAGGACACACATGAGCATCAAGAGACTATGCCAACACAATATTTAGGTTACGGCATGCCCCTCATATTTGGAGGAAATTGCAGTATTTCTAAAGGAAGGTGTGGCACTGAAAGGGATGAAGGCCTTGGAGAAAAATAAGTTAGCTATACACGCACACCCTACATGTTAATTAATGGAGACCTATACAAAATGGGTCATGATGAGGTTCTACGCCGATGCGTGCTAGAACATGAGCGCCTTGTTATATAATAAAAGCAGCATGGTGGGATTACAGGAGGACACTATGTAGGAAATGCAACCACGTGAAGATTCTACTCACAGGGCTTTGGTGGGAGACCATTTATCAAGATTGCATAGAGTTTTGCAAGGCCTGTGACCATTTCAATGCCTTGGAAAACCTGAAAGAGGGATGAAATTCCCTTGTGACCAATACCAAGCACAAACCATTTGAGAAATGGGCTATTGACTTTGTCGACCAATCTCACCAGTAGTGCAAAGGACTGGTTCATGGTATATCATTACTTACACTGATTATTTGATGAGGTGGGCAGAGGCAACCCACTAAGGATTGTACCACAACTACTACAACTACTAGATTTTTATGGGAGAACATAATCAGCAGGTATGGATGCCCATTGAGCTTGACAAGTGATAGAGGTATGCACTTTCTCAATGAAATGGTCAAGATTCTATTATCAGAATTCATGGTGGCCCATCACAAGACTACTCCCTATCACCCTCAAGAAAATGGAACTACTGAGGCATTTAACAAAATACTTAGTCACACATGTTGACTAAGATCTGTGATGTTGGTAGGTAGGATTGGGATGATAAAGTATCAGTTGTTCTTTGGGCATACAAAACAACCTACAAAAGGTTGAATAAGGCCACACCATTTTAGTTGGTGTTTGGCATGAGGTTGTCTTACCAGTTGAGTTTATGTTACCTTCACTGCATATAGCATGTGTAGGAGGGTTGATGATGAACAAGTGCTTTGGAAGAGAGAATTGATGAATTGATGAAGCTGGATGAAAGATGATCACTAGCTAGGTGGAGCTAGATAACTAAAAATCAAAATAGAAGGCATGGCATGATCACCACATTAAGAACAAGAAGTTTGAGGTTGGGAAGATGGTGTTGTTGTATGATTCAAAGTTTCTATGCCACCCTGGAAGTTAAAGGTCCATTGGTTAGGTCCCTATATAATCTCATACATCCTTGATTCGGGCATGCATGCCAATTACAAGCACTGGATGGAATGAAATTTCTTGACACTTCAATGGGAGTAGGCTAAGCCCTACTATAAATAAGGCTTCTTGGTGTTTGTAAATAAGGTAGTTTTTCCAGATAGTTTAGAATTTCCTTTATGCATTTCCTTTCTTGTGTTTCCTTTTTGTTTTTTTTTTTTGTGCTTGGGCACCAGTAACCTTGTTACTTTTTTAGGGTTTTGAATGCGTAGAGGACCACATCATTTTAATGTGGGGTGGAGTAATGTGAAGGAAAGCATGGGTAAAGTGCCAAGGAGGATTGTGTTGAAATCCCAGTCGAATGGCCCTATTGAAAGAGGTGCATGAAAGAAAAGGTGGAAAAGGATGGTTGGTGTCAAGATAAGGCTACTTTCAGATCCCACGTACAAAGGAGGAAGAAGCAAAAAAACAACATGAGGTAGGTGAAAGAAAAAATCATGATAGAAGAAGTGCCTTCGGTGCGGTGACACGCGCACAAGAGTCTCCTATCAAGATGGATTGGTTACATGCCAGAAGGTTGGAAGATTGTCCATGTAGGGTTGGGCACGTGAGTTAGGGTGTAAAATTGAGCTTTGTTTTGAAAAATCTGCATTAAAAGTTAAAAGTATAGTGGTAGGTGAAGTAGCATTTAATGCTTAAAAATGGGAAAAACTATAAATAGAGGTTCGAACATTTCATTATTCACTTTATGAATACGAAGAGAAGAGATTTTGTGAACTAGGGTTTCCAGAGTTGATCCATGTGAAGAAAAATTGCAAGAATTTGAGCATGAGTGACCAGTTTGGATTTACAAACTAGAAAGGAAGTGATTCATAGGGTGGGAAGAGTTGTGGAGAAGCATCATCTAGTGAAAAGAGATTCCAGTTAGGGTTTGGTATCTAGGGCACGGGTTGAAAAAGAGTTTCTTCACTAGTTTGAGATCTAAACTTGGAAAGGGGTAGTAAAACAAAGCAAGTGAAAGAAGTTGAAGTGTTAACATAAACAATGGCACCCAAGAAACCAGTTGGCACACCTAAGAAGGGAAAGGGAAAAGGAAGAGCAAGCAACAAGAAACTGTCATCAAGTACAAATGAAGAGTGGTATGCAGAAATGCAGTACCCAACAGTATTGCTTGGGAGAGTGGGAGTCCCATTTAAGAAAAATGGCAGTAAATGATTACAATCATCACTTGAGCATGATCGAGAAGGAAATGGCATTGGAGTTAGTGTGCCTAATGAATAAAAGGACACCAGAGGTTTTTCCCATCTATAATGATGAGGTAAAAGTGAAGTTGGAGAAGTCAAGATTATTACAACTCTTTGAGTTTCCCTACTTTGGAAATCCTAAGCACCTATATCAATGGTTGATGTCACATGCGTGCATGAAGATTACTTTCACTTCATAGGGGCAAAATGCACATTACCCCTCATCTTGTTTCACATTTCACAGCCTCATCTATGAAGGAGAAAGTTTGGAGGATGACCTATGCGACAAGGAGGCAATTAAGGAAACCATCTACTTATGCATACAAAAAGGGGTCGAGGTACTTTGATATCATGGACATCAAGGACCCAGTGATGAAGATGGCCACGCACCTTGTGACAAAGCTAAATGGCTAGGAGAGATGGACCTAGGTAAACAAGTCCTGGCTGAATGTTTGTAGGAGGATTTCGAGAGGGCACCATCTACAACCTGTCTACATACATCATGGATAAGATTGTCAGCTAGTGCAAGTGTGAAGGTGATAAAATCCTCTTTGGTAATGTCTTGTTAACCATTGTGTTCTCAGAGATTGGAGTGTTAGATGCAAAGAAAAATTCATGTGTGGGAGTACCCTGTTAAAGACCCTTCACCTGCGAAGAGGTTTGAGAAGTACACCTGTGATAGTATGATGGCCATGCACAAGGCACACTTGGAGAAGTGGTATACATGCACCTAGAGGAATGTGTTCAGGGTGGAATGGAGGATCCCTAAACAACTACTAGTGACCACCAAGGGAGAAGCCAGTTTGCTTGTGTACCAACATTTCTACCTTGGCAGATTTAAACTGATAGATGAGACATGGAGCCCATGGTGCAAGCTCCCTTTTGCCTTCACAACTCAACACTTCCAAGTGGGAGTGAACAGGTTCAAAGAGTCCAAGAAGTTGAAGCTGGACCTTGGTAATCTAGACCGACCATAGAGAAATGTGCAAAGGGTTGGTCTACCCCAACAAGTGTGTGTACATGGAGAAGTACATGTCGCATGAGGTCCAAATGGTGAAACCCATGACTTTTCCCATTACAGAGGGTCCACAGCATGAGTATACCTCTACATAAGACCCAAATTTGAGAAGGGTGTATCTAGAGAATGAGGTGTCCATACCTGAGGACCCAACTAGTAGGAAGAGACCCATGCCCAAACAGGAGGAAAAAGAACCAAAGAAGAAAGTACCAAGTGTAGTGGATACACAGGTAATAGGTACCCCTAGGACAAGTGCCGAACAAGTATGTATTCACGCAAGAAAAAGTCCATAGTCAAAGAGAAGACTCTAGAGCCAGAGAATCATTAGACAAGGAGTCATCAAAAGAAGAAGAGACAAAGTCACCTACACTAGAATCCCCAGTTAGGAAGAAGCAGAAGATGATGGAGGATTCGATTCTTGAGTACACTAAAATTTTGAGGGCCTACCAGGGTGAAAAGGATGATGATGATGAAGAAGATGATGATGAGGAAGATGAGCCTGAGGTAAATCAAGAACAACCTATGTTCAATGTACATGACTCAGAGGAGGGAGAAGGAGAGAAGGATGAGTACATCTTCACATGGAGAAAGGGCAGCCAGGAGGAGGAAGGCACCCGGGACAAGGAAGGGAGAAAGAGGTAAACAAGGTAGTGGAAAGAGAGGCTGAGAAGATCATTGAGACCTTGGTGGAAGAGGAGTTGGAATGCACAACATTGAGCTGGTGATGAATGAGGATAAGGAAGAGAGCATGGAAAAGGACCATGGTAGCACTGGAGGCCCCACTTTAACTAGTAAATATTCCTAAGGGCACGCGCATGGGAGGAAAGCATGTGGAGGAGGAGAGGCCAAGGATGGGTTATATTGATGACCCCAACAAAGTGTTTGTGCACACGTTCCAAAGCACGGTTCCAATAGAGGAGCTCTTGAAATGTCATCATTTGATGAAGAGGGCATGTACCCCAGGATAAGGAAGATGCTCTCTTGGGCATTTGAGTCCCATATTGATGAGCTAGAGTTCAAAATATACCAAGGGGAAATCATACCAATACCGAGTCTAAGGGAACCAACCCCTTGGTAAATGCCCAATAGCTCTCGATGAGTAGTTATGTAATGCATGTTGAACAAGGTCACGGTTGAGACTAAGGCTAGGCTCTTCAAAAGAAATGATAGAGTAAGATTTCTAGAGGAAAAGCTAGAAAAGAAGGAAGAGGAGCTGGCTGAGAAAACTAAGGGCTTGAAACAAGAAGAGTTGATCAACACCCAATTGCAGTGTGAGTTAAAGGACGAGAAGGCTAGAGTGTGTGAAGTATACAAAAAGTGGAGTCCATTACAGATGTAATAGTGTTGAGCATCCGACCTAGTGCCTCCCACGTAGAAGTATGGATCTTCCCTGGAATTTTTGGAGGACTTAACAAGAATCCTCACCATGGAGAGGTAGTTGCTAGCCTTGGAATCTATAGAAGAAGTGGCCACATGTTTAGAAAAGGAGGATAAATTGAAATTCATGGCTCATAGCTGAATACAACAAGGTCCTTGCTGATGTAAAGATTGCTTCCTAGATTACTGAGGCCACGTACGATAATCACATGACAGAGACAAAGTGGCAAGCATGTTGGTCACCAATGATGAAGTAGAACTTAAAGAGTTCTAGGAGAAGAACAAGGGGAATAGAGCAGAGTGAGAAAAGATCCTCACCGAGGTAGAAAATAAATCAGAAGCTATTGAGGCCTTATGGGGCTCAATTAAAAACCGGCTAAAGGAACTATACCCAGATTACACAAAGGATGGATGCACTAGAGGATATAGGCAAGGAGTTAGAGAAAATTGTTGACACCATGAGTGCACAAGGGGATGGGCTGGGTTTTGATCAGGTGAGCACCTTAGTAGGTGATCTTTTCTAGAGAGCACAAAATGAGGTCGATGCCTGGAACAATCTGAGGCCGACTTGCAGAAGAACTTTCCTCTCTTATTGCTTTAAGTAGCATCATTCCCCATTCTTCCTTCTTTTCCCATTCTTTGTCCCCTTTATTCTTTTTCCAAGACGTTAAGTCTTTGTGTATTCTTTATTCTTTGAGGAAGTTTTCGAGGGTGGAGAACAGGTAAAGTGTGGGGTGATGTTGGGCCCCTGAAATATCAACTAAGTCCAAAAAAAGGAGCATAGGCGCGCAAGGTTGAAAAAAAAGTGCAAAGATAAGGCACGCAGGAAGGGTTCAAGAAGGTTTTGTGTAGTAACCTGTGGATGCACATCCATGGAGCAGAATCTAGACTTATCCATTTTTTACCTATCAGGAAGGACGTGAGAAAAATGTGACCCGAGTGGATAAGGTGCCAGCCTGGTGACAAGGTGGCTTGAAGGAATATACTCGTGTAGAAGCTTCTAGAAGGACATCATGGCAAGGAGTGGTGAGCTCAGGCCTGGAGGAGCATGCACCCATGGAGGACCACATTCAGACACTTGGTGATAGATCTGAGGCCACAAAAGAATGAGTTGGTAGTTTAGGAAGGCTATATATACAAGCGCATGTAGAAGTAAAAGGAGACAGAGAAGAAAAGGAAGAAATAAATAGGAGGTGGAGCTCTATAGAAATACTGCAAGGACTCTATTAGCTTGGGTAAATAAGCATAGGAAAGGATGTATCAAGGGTTTGGGGGTTATAAATTTTCTTTTGAGAGCCTAGCTATATGAATCTAGTTATAATGCATGACTGCATGGTCTGCCTTTTTGTGACATTCTGTAATGGGCCTAATGAATGTAATGAGGTTACCAACTTATGTGAATATGAACATTAATGGTTCTAATGCATACATCCTTCTTCATAGCTCTTTTTCATTTATGTTTATGAACTAAGTATGAATGCTTGTACAACTTCCTTTCTATTTTGGTGTAAGTTCTATAATCTGTTAAGCACTTTTCTGTTTAGAATGACTACAAGGATCTAGAAGCCATTTTGAGCTCTATGGTGCTTGTATGTCTTATTTCCTCTCAAATCTCTTAAACTTGGATCATATCTCCACTAAATTGGTGAGCCAAATATTTACTATCAATGCCTTCTCTTAAAATATAGCTAATTTTTAGTATTTGGGTGGATAGAATTAACCATTAGATAATATCTTAAAATATAATTTAAGGGACATTTCGAGGTAGGAACCTATGGATTTCGAAATGTTATGAAAAACACACTCATTCAATCAATGTTTCTTGTAAAAGGGAAGATTAATGGCTACATGTTTTCATCTAGGATATCTTCTTCCTTTGTCTCTAACTCTTGTGAATGAAGTTAAGAGGAATGACAATCTTGAACCTACTCGATTCTCCTTATATTATTACAACGTCCAATGAAAACATAATTTTGTCAATATTCTCCAGTTCATCGGTGCACCGTTGATTACATGAAATGGAAAAAGGTGTTGTAGTTGGGTACAAGAGATATTTTTAGCATCATGTCCATTAGTGATTGTCATATCTCATGTCTTGTAGTCAATAAGCATTGCAATGACGGAGCTAGGCATGGACATACAATGATTAAGGGATATCTAATTTTTTAATTTTCATTCTTAATAACCATGAATTATACATAGCAATCGTATGATTCAATTTTTATTGTTATTTCTTCTATAAATCATTTTTTCTTAGCTACAAATTGATCTATAATTTGCAAGACCACAAGAGTTTCCTTTAAATCAAGAAGAGACAGTGTTGATACCATATATGTAGTCATAATGTTAATTGCAACACCTAAATCAATCAAAACATTTGGAATTTTCACATTTCTAATACAAATTATGACTATAGGACTTCCAAGATCACCATATTTGGGGGGAATCATCTTTCCTTCCAATACACTAGCCAATTTACCATCGACATGTATGGTATTTGGTTGGTTCCTCTTCCTTCCTGGAGTTTTGACACACAATTCTTTGATTGTTTTGTTTAATTTTGGAATATCTCTAAGATATTGCAAAAGAGGAATCCCAATACTTAATTTCTTCAATCCCTAAATCATATATGATTCAAGACCTTCCTGATTTTGGACATTTTCTTTACTTAAGAACCTAGGTGGAAATGGTGTTGTTGGAAGTGATTCAGGTGACTTCTCAAAAGTAGGTTTGGGTTATGTCTCATCTTGTTCTCCTTTTCTTCTAAAACTTCTTATATGATTAGAGAAGATGGTTTGGAATCAATATTTCTTGAGCGTAGTATTAATGTATCACATTCAATGGAATTTATTACAGGTATCTTCTTAGTTTCAATAGTATATGCTTGATTTCCCTACCTAACATTCTTTGGATTAAGACCATCTATGTTAGGATTTGATTTTGGATAGGTTGTTCAAATGGAGTGGAAGTGGTTGGTCTAGTTAATAGGGCTTGTTATTGTCCACGTGTCCTCCTCTAATTGTAAAATGGTTTACCAACACCTTGAGGAGAATTCCATTGCTGTTGATATTGAGGATTAAACTATTGGAATTGTGGTGAAATTTGTTGGTTTTATTTCCATAGTTGTTGATAAAAACAATTATTGCATATTCCATGATTGTGGAATCTATTCTTTTAGAACTTATTGATTCCAAGATTAAGGGTCGGACCATGGAGTGTTTCATTGATTAGGAAATAATTGTGTCCTTGGAGAATATTGTTGGTTTTGATTAGAAGAAAAATTGTCTCCTTAACTTTTTGCTACATAGTTGACTTCTAGCTCACTTTGTGCATTTTGTTTCAAATGACTATCAAGCAAGGGCAATCATCCATATTGATCAGTTGTTTTTTTAAATCATAAACAAGACAGATATTGGTTTTATCTAATGGGAATCTTTAAAACCATGTTTATCTCTGCATCTAGGAAATTATATGAATAATGGCTCATATTTCTTGTTTTCCCCTATCTACCATTGTATTGGGTTGTACCAAGAGATCCATTCTCAGGTTTGCAATTTATTTTCTTAGCTTGGATATATCTCCATTGACACTATTTTCTTTATTTTTACGCATATTTGGGTGAGTTTGGGAATAATTCCTACAGAGATCAATAATGTTTGTAAACTCAATTTTTTTCATATATCCCTTTCCCATTAAGTTAAAATCCTCTTGAGTTTCCTCATCCAATCCTTTAAGAAATATTATTTTCAAAAGAGTAATGTCTAGGCTTGTACCACACCTCCTATGAAGAAAAATAAAATGATCAAGATAATCTTCTACACTTTCATCTTCCTTTTATTTGATCCTAAAGAGTTCCTCCCTACGGTCTCTAACCCTACAATAATCTTGGTACTTATCCAAAAATATGTTTCCATCTCTTCTCAAGTATGGATAGAGTTGGGGTATATTCCCATAAACCAAAACATTGTTGTATCTTTCAAATTAGACGCGTTTAAAACTTCAATTTTGAGTATCGATGTATCATCATATGTCCAACATAGTACTTTGAATTCAAATAATAATTGATCGAGATCTTATAAGGATAAACCCTAAATGTAGGTAAGAATGAAGGGGATATATTTTCTTAGGTACTTGGCCATTAGTGTCCAATTATATAAGATAATCGAGTTTCCTTCCGGTGGTGGATCATAATTATTTCATCCGTTGGAATTTTGTACTCCATTTACCATCCTTTATGCTTTCTTAACCAGTTTCACTACTAAAATTTGATGGGGTTATTTGTGTTTCTTCCTATCAATCTACCTCTATGATCCCTAGGTATGAACATAAACTTTTAACATGCTAAATAATAATTCTCTAACTATAATTGCTTATTTGATCATCATGTTCCACATACTCCAAAATCATAGAAAAGATACTTGTTGTCACTACAAGACCTTTATATATAAAATAAAGAGCATGGAAAAATAAATTATGAAAAGAAAATGAAAGGAACAAAAAGATTGTTCCAAGCTGCAATCTCAAATGATAATAGCACACCACATTAGATTTGCAAGACAAAAGAGCTAAAATACCATATATGGAAATCCATCATAATCCATAATGCTCAATACATTACAATAGAATGACTTGAATTATTCAATAAGAAAGATGTACATATAAGAGGAGGGAAGTGCAACTACTACCTAAATCAGTGGTGAATAATTCCCACTAATCGATCTTTGGGAGTTAAGTTAACTCAAAAATACTAGTAAGCTAACTCCACATAACTGAGAAGCTAAATCAACACTAGTATGCTAACTCCACACAACTAGTACACCTAAGCAAGCTAACCCAACAAGTGTAGGGCTAACACAAGTGTAAGAATTATCCTGATAAATAAATAAAAGGATAAATAATAACCTAAAAATAACATAAGCTTATCATATTCTCAAAAATAACCCAAGTTAATACCTTACTCTTTAATGACACCTTCATATCTCCCCTGAAATGGCACCAAAAGTGATGAGTGTAATTGAGACTCACACTTTAATCATTTAATATTTTATCAATAATAGGGTTGTGTCCAAGGCTATTTGTAACAAAGAAATGATTTTAAATGTCTTGAGGATGCATCTTAATTAATTGAGAAATAAAATACTATCACTATGAATCTATCCTACCTTGTTAGAATTGCTAAAAACAAATGAAAAATACTTATAACTCTATAACTATGAGGAACTGAAACATGTAGAAGTAAAATTACAGTTTAAATGATTGAAATACGAAATGCTTGGTAGTAAAAAAACTAAAATAGATGAACAAGAAAAATAAACAACACTTCCCTTCACATTGAGGAGGAGTGACCCTTTCTCCTTCCCTCTAATCTGGTTACAACGTCTTACTCACGAAAACACATTTGATTCCAAAATCATGCCCTTTATTTATCATTGGTTTTTCTTACAATGCACTTACTTTATTTTCAAGAAAAATACCACCTTATTATTTTATGATGGTAACACCTTACATACATACATACATACATACATACATACATATATATATTACGTAAATTCGAGTTCTTCTTCCAATAGAATTTATTATTTTGGATTACATGTGTTTCACCGAATTGAATTGTTGTAGATAATGAAATAGAGAAGGGTAAATAGGTCAAGGAGGAATACCTATATTCAGGTGGTTGAAGGTTGAGTTCATGCATTTTTATTTCTGATCCAAACCGATTATGTGAGCTTCCTTTTGGCTAGGAGGAACTACCTATAATAAAAACAAGACCACAAGATACGATTAATAGAAAATGTTAGTGGATTTCTAGCGTGAGCTACATCCAGAATATTGATACTTCTTCAACGGTTGTCAATCCACCGATATATAACTCAATATAAAATAATTGAACATGCAAAGAAAAGAATCTAATTCTAGTGTTTTGATTTAGGTATCTCATATTACTATCAGTGTTAATCTCATTAAATGCTTATTAATTAAACTAGTGAAGGTCCCAAGTTAAGTTACGAGTTAGGTAAGTTGTCGAGGGTCACATGGGGTTTGGGTAATATTTGGTGTAATTTGGGATTGATTTTGGATAATTAAGAACCTTTCTAGTAAAGGTAGTTTACGAGGCACAAAAGCATGACACCAATGTCGGTTAGGGTGTGACCAATGACAGTTTAGGATGAACGATATCGATTACTGTGGATGATGGAAAAATTTCAAAAGTGGGTGTCTAGGCTCTCTTTGTGTTGCACAAAGGGTTGGGAAGGTCTGTGGTGAGGTTGTAGGTGGGGTAACAAGTTTGGGTGAGGTTTTGTGAGTTTTGGGGTTATTAGGGAGGTTTAGTGAAAGTTGACAGGAGACATAGTAATCGACGTCAATCTAGTGACCAATGCCAGTGAAGAGGAGAAACCAATGATAGTTAAGGTAACCGGCATTGGTAGGGGTGAAATGGTAGTAATTAAATAAACCTAGTTTTTGGACTTCTCTGTGATTGCACAGAGAATGGAGGGAGGATGGTTGGGTTTGTAATAAAGTTAGGAAGACTCAGGGATGCCTAAAGATCAAGTACGGAGAGCCATAAGGTTGTGGGTGGTAGGTTGGGTAGATTGGTAAAAGGTGGGATGGAGGAATGCAGGAAAGAACAAGATCTAATAACAAAAGATAAAGAACCTATTAATTTAAGTGAGTATTGAATGATGCAAATCAAATACACTTACTTGTATTTACAGGTCTAGTTGGTGAAGGATGGTAGTGGTTGATCCGTGAAGAATTATGTGGCCAGTGACATGAAAGTACTTCCCAGAGTGCTCCCGTGAATGCTAATGCCTCTGGATGAGTATCAGGTGCTTGTTTGAGCCTATGATTGAGTGTATTCCATTGTTTGGATGTTGAGAAGTCTTTGGTTCGTGCTTGAATACAAGATATCTCCTAAAACTCAAAATGACCAACCTGGTAAAATGTTACAAAATTGTATATAAGGTAACCGATGACTGTTAAGCTCACCGACGTCATTTGAGGGTTAACCAACATTGGTTAAGGTAGAAAATCCTAGGTTCACCAAAAAAATAGGCAAATCCTTTCTATTTTTGGTGTGCTCGATTTTCGTTCCAAGTCTCAAGTGAGGGTTAGCATTTAGCTAAGCGAGAATATTGTTGGAGAAGGAATAAGACTTTAATTTTAAGGTTAGACTAAGTCCTAGTTGGTTAATATAAGTGGAGAATCATTCCTAGTTAATTAATAGACTAAGAATAAGTCCATTATGAGGTGTCTAGGTGATGTGGCTAGGTGAGGTGTAAATTAATTTAATTAAAGTAATTAAATTAATTAATAGTGTGAGGATGAGCATTAATTCAATTATAAGTAATTAAATTAATATGAATGTGTGGTAAAGGGTCATGGTTAGGTGAATACGTTATGTTAATTAATTAAAGGGGACCAAGGGGAGTATGACCTAAATTTAGTGTCTACATTTTCCTCTTTTTCACGTAGCTTGTATATGTAAGTGATGCTGAAAAAAACATGAAGTGGTTACCCCAAATATATGTGAGAGTGGGGTTGCCCCAAGTAGGGCTTAAGGTGAGGTTTCCCCAAGTGTGGGTGGAGATGATCCCCCTCAAACTAGGAGCTAATGAGGTGTTAGATGAAGTCTGTGAGTGATTTGATAAATAGGTAAGTGATGAAAGTGAGGGTAGGTGGGTTGTAGGTAAGGGTATGGTTACTATTAGTAATGGGTAAGGGTCATACTAGGTAATGGGTAATGGAAATCAAACACATGCACACGTATAGATTGTAATATGCTACCAGGTGGAAGAGCTTGTAAACTCTACATCGTCTAACGTTGATAGGTTATCCAAATGAGGTTGAAGTGATTTAGGTATCCATGGTATAGGATATGGTCTGGAAACACAAATTAGGTCAAGTTCGGTAATGTTTAGGTATGATCAAGACACAAAAGGTTTGGTCGGGATAAACATCATGACAATATAGGCAAGGTAAGGTCATTATGCTAAAAAAATGGGTAATAGCATCACGGGGTATAGAGAATACAAAAATTCATATTGACACTAAAGTGGTGTATTTCAACTTATGTTATGTTAGATTAGGCATAGGTAAGGCCGAGGTATAGGTAAAGAACAGTCCCTAAATGTAGTTGTTACAAATATCACAGTAGTGTAGGCTTGGGGTGGGGTCGTAACTTCTAGTGTTGATGTTTCAGGTATCCAGTGTGATTACACAACATGGAAACCTCTCTCCAAGTGTGGGACTTGTGAAAATGAGAGAGGAATCTCCAGTTAGAGGCTAGTTCCTCAAACTCCTCTCGATTTAGATCTAATGCTTGCACAACTACAGAGGTTCGTGTCCTAATCCTATTCTAAATTTTCGATTTTAAGAAACAGGGGATAGAAGTGCAAAATTGAAACTAACTAAAGATGGTGATGCATCAAAAGGAGTGGTGAATATTTTTGTCATGCAAATGGGACACAAACCAAATATTGCAGCATAAAACATACAGGTGAGAAGATATAATTTAGGATCTGAAATGAAGTAAATAACACAAACAAAGGACTGAAACCCATTCACAAAGCTTGCATTATTATTTCCAATGTCAAAACCACTCCATTACAACCTCGGAGAGGTAAAAACTTATTTGATATTTAAAGAGGTATGATTCTTACAACAATAACTTTGAAGGTGAAAGAAGAAGATTGCTATGCCAAAAATGTTCCCCCACTTTGAAAATGAGCCAAATCGGCTTTTACATTGCATAGGTCGAGCCGGAGAGAGAAAACATACAAAACCGTGGAAACCCATTCCTCATTTTTCGCAAATGCATTAAATCAGCATGGAGGGCCTTACAAACCCATACCCTATCATTTTTATTGAATTACGGAGAATCGACCCATCTTAGGTGCATTAAATTTGGTGATGGTCAAAATGTCACTTCTAGCCATGAACACGCGTCAGAGCCGTTTCTTAACTTTCTCTCTCTAGACTACACCAAAATTCAAGATTAACCCCAGAATCATGTAGAGAATTTTATAATCTTTCCAATGATATAAAGAACGTGCAAATCTGAGCTCTGGATCGAAAGATATGGTGATCTGAAGATTTAGGGCACAAAACAGGCAAAAATGCGTTTTGAAATTTTTTCTGCGCTCTGCCACCTGGATGACACGTGTCAAGCGCTGATTGGATGCGTAATTCTCTCTCCTTCACTTACCCACGGGTTTTCCCTTGAAATTTGACCTTTTTAATTTTTTGGAAAATTTTCCACTTTTCCCCCGCGCCCCGCCACTTGGGACACGTGGCATGCATTGATTGGTCGACAGGGGCGGGGAAGACCTTTGCTTTTTGTTTTTGGCCAAAACTTTTGCCAAATTCTCTAACTCCTCCCCGAGCTCCACACTCCCCTTCTCCTTTGGACACGTGTCCTCTTTTTATTGGCTCGGGCCAGCGCTTCAAACCTTGCCCTTTGAAATTTTGGACGTTTTCCCCTGTGACATGTGGCATTTACTAGATGATTCATCTGCGGAGCTGCCGCCGGATTTTCACGTCTTTCACGTCTTTTTGTCCCGATGATGTCCCAAACGGCCTGGGAAATTTTTTCCATTCACCCGATTCGAGCTTCCCATGTCCTTCTTTTTGATGGGGTAGGAGGACCCGATGACACGTGGTGTGATTTGATTGGCTCTCGACTCCTTTGGCTCCCTGCGTCCACCGCGTACTTCTAGCCCGACTGTCCCAGTGCTAAAGTTCTCTGTTTCGAGCCAACTGGGTGGTTCGCGTCCTTTGCGTCCTTTTCCCCATTGCTCTACGGACCACTGGTGGCCTTTCGGTCGATTCACGCCCGACGTCCCAACTGTCCCAGACCGCTGGGACCATATGGTTAGCCATTTTTGTGATTTTTTCTTGGCCCAAGATTTTTTTGTAACTTTTTCACCCTTTTTAGAACTTGCTCCTTTCTTCTTGGACGGGGAGTTAGAAAAACCTCCAGAGGGGACCGTAGAAACATGATTTTTGCCCTCAATCAACCTATTTTCCGGAGGACTTGAGTATTCAATGACGATGTTATCAAAATTACAACAGGGGTGAATTTTAGATAATAATAGTTAAGAAATGTACAAGTAATGTAGTCTTGTGGGTAGGGTGTAATAGGTCTTTGGTAAAGGTAAAAGATATTAGGCATGATTGAGTTTCTTCGCATTAGGCATGGTGGATTTTAGTCGATTAGCCATGATTTGGTTTGATTTAATTTCCAAGTGATTGGTAGTATGGAAAATAATTGTTGATGTATACGCAAGGTAAGGTCATTAGGATAAACAACATGGGTAACAACATTATGAAGGTATAGCGAATACGAGAATTCATATTCACACTAGGGTAATGTATTTTAGGTCGGGGTATGATGGGTTGGGCATAGGTGGGTAGGGAGGAGGAGGAGGTGAGAGTGACCCGTAGGATATCAGGTGGGGTGATGATTAGTCACTTGATATGATTAGTGTTTTGATTTTTGATATTTATACCGGCCTACATGCTGAAGATAGTGAGGTTGTATTATGAGAGTTTTAGTGATTTTGAGTTTTATACCGATCTGCATGTCAAATATAGTGAGGTTATATCTGAGTGATTTGAGATACTTGTATTTATTTGTATCTTTTGTATATATGTATTGATACACAAACTCTCCCATTTATATAGTTTATGATGTTTATTGGATGAATGATGTACTTTGTTTTAATTTCCATTGTTATTGTGTATTGATGGAAACTAGTGAATTAGGCATGATTGTGTTAAGGTTATGTAGGTGTGTTTGATTTTAGGCTAGTTTGGCATGGTGGAGTTTAGGTCAATTAAGCATGGTTGAGTTTAGGTTATGTAGGCATGATGGAGTCAGGTATAGGCATGGTGGAGTCTAGGTGAGTTAGGCATGATTTGGTCATGTTTTTGGGTTTGATTTAATTTCCAAGTGATTGGTAGTATGGAAAATAAATGATGATGTATATGTATGTTGTGGTGTAAATTTCCAAATATTTGATGTCATGGAAATGTGAAATGATGGATTGGATTTTTGATGATGTGATAAAATGGTAGGTATGCATGTTTGTTGAGTGTTTAATTTCCTAGTTTTGTGTAAAATGAAAAAATAAGGTAGCATGTGAATAGAAAAGGGGGAAATTGGTTAGGGTAAAGAGTGGCTGAGCTAACCTCCAAGGGCCCCATGCCCTCATAGTGTTTCCTACTTAGCCCCAGTGAAAAGGGGCCTCATGCCAATGTAGTTCTTGTGTAAGCTAAGGAAGAATATGATGAGTTAGAGGGATGGGTTGGTAGGTTGTAGGCATGATTGAGTCTAGGTCATTTAGGCATGGTTGAGTTTAGGCATGGTCGAGTTTAGATAGGGTTGAGTTTAGGTCAGTTAGGCATGGTTGAATTGAGGTCATTTAGGTATGGTTGAATTGAGGTCATTTAGGTATGGTTGAATTTAGGTGTTGAAGGCCTAGTCCTATATAGGATAATCAACAAGTAATGAAGAAGGTGATTAGTAAGAGGTGAAAAAAAATCCACCTAATTGACAATAACCATAAAATTTCTATCATACCAAAGATGGGCTTATGAATGTAACACCCTAAAGGTGTTGCATGGTTGACTATTCTAAGGGTGAAGAAAGTCACATGATCACAAAATGTCACATTTGTGACACGTCCCTTGAGCGGGTAGGAAATTAGGGTGAAAAGGAAATGAGGTGAAAACGATTGGGTTCTAGTGTAACCTAGTGTGAGACAACATGCCTATTTGGCAAGATACCTAAGATCAAAATAGGCAAGTCCATGATGAAAAAGTTATCTTTTTCTTTTTTCTTTTGTTTTTATAGACTGATTGATGCATGAAGTCTATATGGGATGAGTATATTATCTCCTTGAGTTCTTCATGAAGTTGATCGATGCGGGAAGCTTCTGAATATTTATTTTTATAAGAATAGTCTTATTTTTATGATAGACTATGTACAATATGGCTAGCTTTGTATAGTTGTCCTTCGAGGGAGTAGTGAGATAGAAAGAGTAGATGTCCTTTGTTAGGGAGTGATCTTTTTTCTGGAAGTTTGACTCAAGGATTTGATTCCCATTTTAGTGTTGAAATTTTTTTGTTTTTGGAATTTTAGGTCATGGACAAGACTATAGAGAAATATAGGCTCTTGTGTTGAAGACAAAACCATAGCACACAAGGTTAACTATGAAAGAGAGGGTTTAAGGAATGAATGACCATGGGATTCCATCTTGAAAAAGATGAAAAGTATCCATGAGAATCATGCCATGAGTAGATCCGTGGTACTCATATTGAAGACAAGGCTGAAAAAGTGACAGGTAATCACATGATTCTTGTTTAGTCGTTGATCCTTAAAATAGGTAAAATGGAAGGTGAATGGTGCTCAAGGGACAAATTTTTTAACTAGACATAAAGTGATATATGACTTGATTCAATAATAGAATGGTTGGATATGCAAGGCATTGAGGGGTTCAGGTTCAGGTTTACCTTTGAGTGAAGATAAATGATAAGAACTTGATCCATAGGTATGAGTAATGATATAAGGTCCAATCCAATTAGGAGAAAATTTTCCTCGTTTATTTTCTCTTCTTTTTGTTACATGTTGATTTTCATTCAGGATGAGGTCACTGACTTGGAATGTTCATTTGTGGACATGTTTATCATAGGCACGTTTGATATGTTTTTGTAGATTTGGAGGTGATCAAGAGCATTGAGATGATGTTTGTCTAATAACTTGAGTTGTGCCCAATGGTCTTGGTGAAATTCATCATCGTTGAGCATCTCTTTGAGTGAGATACAAAGAGATGGAGTCTGGAATTCAAGAGGTAGAGCAAGCCTCACCATAGACCAAACGAAAGGTGTGGCATAAATTGAGGTACAAAGACTAGTGCAATAAGCCCATAAGGAAAAAGGAATGTGCATATGTCAATCCTTTCTAGTATCATTAAATACTTTCATAAGAATTTTTTTAAGGTTTTGTTGGTTGATTCTACTTCACCATTGGTTTGAGGGTAATAAGGTGAAGAAAAGCTAAGTTGAATGTCGAAGGCATCATAGAGTTTCCGTAGGGTTTTTTTTTGTTTTTTGTTATCAGTGATGAGGTGATGAGGAACACCAAAGCGAAAAATGATGTGATGATTGATGAATTCACATATTTTCTCATCTTTTGTAGAAATAAGAGGTATGGCTTCAACCCATTTAGTGTATTATTTGGTAGTGGTAATAATCCATTGATGATGTTGTGAAGAATGAGGATTTATCTCTCCGACAAGATCCAAACCCCATTGAGAGAAAGGCCAAAGGTCTCGTGTGACCTGTAAGGTGTGACTAGGTGTGTGATGAATATTAGCATGTTGTTGGCACTTCACACAATGTTTGACATAATCAAAACAATCATGGTTTAAGGTGGGCCAATAATAGCCCAGGGAAGAGAATGCATTTAGTGATAGCTAAACCACTAAAGTGACCTCCAAAAATTCCATCATGAACTTCCTTGATGGTGTAGGGAACTTTAGAACTTGTAAGGCATTGTAAGAGGATACCGTCAAAGCCATGTTTATAAAGAAGACTACCCATGATGACATAGAAAGAGACACTTTTGAGAAAGACTCCTTATCCATTGGGAGTAAGATCTAGAGGTAGAATTGAAAGGGAAAGGTAGTCTACAAAATACTTATACCAAATTTCACATGTGTCATTTTCAATGGTTCAAATAAGGTTGACGTCTCAAAATAGATGATAAGGTGGCTACAACCTATGTACTTGTGTGACAAATGTTTTTGAGTCGAGAGGGTGAAGCGGGTATCGAGAAGCAAGGTAGGCCATGGTATCCACAAATTTTTCGGTGGAATGTGGAGTGGTTTGAAGTTCAAAACATTCAAAGGTAGTCAAAAGTATGTCCACATGATGTTTATACGTTTTAAGTATTTTGTTACAAAACTAGTATATACCATTCACTTGGTTAACAACCAGTTGGGAATCGCCAAAGATATTAATTTATTTAACATCTAAGGTGAGTGCTTCATATTCAGTAATATTATTAGTACATTCAAAATCTAGTTTGGAAGATAATGGCATAGGCTCACCATCAAGAGGAATGAGGATAACTCCAACACCACCCCCACGCTAACATTTGGAACCATCAAGAAATAAGGTCATCTGGTAAATGGTATCGTTCAAAGAGAGGGTAGCGATGGATTCATCTGGGAATTCAAAGTTATAGGATTGATTTCCAAGAGGGGTTCATTTGCAATTTGTTCAGCAATGGTTTATCCTTTGACATATTTTTGATGGGTGAATTCGAGGTCTAGGTCTACAAGAAGCATGAGCCAATGTGTAGCACGTTGATGTTGGTAGGGCTTAGCATACATGTAATATAAGGGGTCAATATTGGTGACAACAAAGGTGTTGTGGTTGAGTAGGTAATGGAAAAGTTTAGTGGCGACAAAAACTAAGGCTAAACGAGTTTTTCGGCATGAGTATATCTAGTTTTGTAGTCTAAAAGGGTATGGCTTATATAATAAACCACTTTCTCCCTTTATTTCTCATCGTGATGAGCGAGCATAGAACCCAAGGAATGATTAGTAGTATAAATGTAAAGGTAAAATGGTTGGTCATCCTTTGGAGGAATGAGAATAGGTGGTTGGAGAAGGTATTTTTAAGGCCTAAAAGGCTTTGTGGCATTCATCATCCCATTTGAAGGATACATCCTTTTTGAGGAGATGATGAAATGGGTGGCAACGGTCGGAAAGTTGTGAAATAAAATGACGAATAGATTGAAACTTTCTTTTCAAACTATGAATATAATGAAGGTTAATAGGTGGAGGAATTTTGATAATAGCCTTGATTTTAGCGGGATCAACTTTTATGCCACACAAAAAAATGAAAAAACTAAGGATCTTGCCAAAGAGAATGGCAAAGACACGCTTCTTAGGTTGAAGGTGAACACATTACTTGATGATATGGTCAAATATGATCTTAAGGAATATAAGGTGTTTGGCCTGATTTTTTGATTTGGCAAGAAGATCATCAACATAATCTCCCAATATGTGATGCATAATGTCATGAAAGATATATGTCATAGCCTGATGATATGTAGCACCAGTGTTTTTAAGGCCAAAAGGCATGACATGGAAGAAAAAGGTCCCCAAGGAGTGACGAAGGTAGTTTTTTCTTGATCTTCTGGGGAAACTAATATTTAGTTATAACTTAATAAATCATCCATGAGTGATAAAATCTCATGGCCAGTGGTGAGATCAACTAGTTGGTCAATATTAGGTAGAGGAAAGTTATCTTTAGGGAAAGCTAAGTTAAGGTCATAGAAATCCATGCAAATGTAGAGTCCCCTATCACTTTTGTGACATGAACAATATTAGAGATCCATTGGGGAAAATCAATGGGTAGGATTAAGGAAACCAAAAGAAGGCGTTGGAGCTCTTATTTGACAAGAAGGGAAATGCGAGGATGCATTTTCCGTAGCTTCTGTTTCATGGGTTTGGCTTCAGGAATAGTGATGATATTGTGGACCACAATGTTTGGGTTAGTACCATGCATATTAGTGTAGGATCAAGAAAAAGCGTTGCTATGATCCCGGAGGAAAGAAGTAAAATTTTCCTGTTTAGAAGCATCTAAATATTGGCCTATCTTTAGAATATACGGTTCTTCTTGGGTGTTAATATTAATTTCAATGGTTGACTCATTTAACATGGTTTTTGTCTTAGAAGGTAATGACCGGTGAATATAAGAATATTCTACACCAAGGTAGGTGAGAATAGACTCATCATCCTGAAATTGAACTACATTAATAGAAGGTGTATCATTATTGATCATGTCAGGATATATGATGGAAAGAGAAGAGGGATCATCGTCATCTCATTGATAAGTTATAGGTTCTAGAGAAATGGTGTTCATGAATTTTTTTAGGAGGAATGGATTCTGGATCCATAGATTTCGTAGGTGAAGGTGGCGAAGTTGGTGAATGGGGTGAAGAATGTTTATTGTCCTCAATGAGTTCGACTAGGGCCTTCTTGGGAGATGGTTCAAAAATTCAATACCATTGTGGTCTTTATGTTTACAATTGGTGCACGGGATGACAGTATGGTGGCCTTGTTCATAGAAACAAAATCCAAATCCCTTCTATGCACAACGATGGAGGAAGGTGTGGGAAAACCGGTGTTTGGTGAGAGATTGAAGGTCAAATGAAAATTTTCATGTTTGGGAAGGTGGCTCGGGCAAGTAAGTAGAAGTATCAAGTCCCCCATACATTAAGTTGGTGCAAAGGTGGGAGGATCGTAAGGGAAAACCTCTCCTATGCGGTGATCATATTGGGGATGTTGGTGAATTTTACCATACTCTTGAGGAGTAAGGAATGTTTTGATGTTGTACAGGTGGTACTCCCTAAAGTGAGACATTGAAAAACACCTTCTAAGGGATCGATAGTCGGTATGTGGGTAGCGAGAAATGGATGAATTACTGGGCAACAAAGAAGAAGAAGCATTGGTTAGTTGAGAAGTAGATGGGTTAGTGGATGGGTTAGCTATAGAAGCTACGGTTGTAATAGGAATAAAGGAGTTAGGTGTGGGAGAGGTAGCAACAACATTGGTGGATGGGGCCGTGGGTGAAGGAGAGGTGGTGGTGGTGGTAGATGCCTTAACTGGTATAAGGGCATCTTCATGTATATACAACATGTTACGGGTTTTGAATGATGAAGGGTCAGCTAGAATGGTATAATTATGTCCATCTTCAAATTTTAGACAGCAATATAAGGTTGAAGGAACACAACTCATGATGCAGATCCAAAGTTGGCCAAGCAACATGTTGTACTAGAATTCCCCCTCTAAGACGTAGAATAATTTTGGAACAGTATGGGGGCCCACACGAATGTGGAGAATGATGGTGTCAAGGGTCAAATTTATGGCATCATTGAATGAATGTAGCATAATTGGGTTACCATGCATGTAATTCGTAGGGATGCATATTTGGTTGTACACATGAGAAGATATAATGTTGATTTTTACATTGTCATCGATCATAACGCGTCGAATGCATATATTATCAATGTAGATGGAGATGAATAGGGTGGGATTAGGATCATCTAATTGGAGAGGTACAATCTCGTCGTCGAGATAAGCCGAGAGCAGCTACTTGATGAGTGGTAGTGGGTTAAAAAGATGTTGTAACATAATGATTAAGTGGTCTAGCCTTAATATACATGGGTCCATCACTAATATGTAGGTTAATATTTAATAATATGAAATATTTATATTTCTATTATTAAATATGCTAACCTAGGTATACACTTTAGGTTAAATATTTAATATCATGAAATGATTATATTTCTAATATTAAAATTATAAACCTAGGTGTATGTGTCAACCATTTTAGGTTGAAAAGGTGGGTCATGAGACATACTCGATCACCTTATATAAAAAGAACTTTAGGTCTTTATTTGATATATTTGGCAAATATATCAAAAGTGTGCAAATCAAGTGATTTGGTTTTACCCTATGTAAATAGGGTTTCAAAGGAGGAGGTGGTCTTACTAGATGTAAAATAAGTTCTCTCAAGTAAAAGCTATTTTCAAAGTGGTTTTTACCCTATTGGGTTTTCCACTATAAATACTCACACTGTGTTATTTATTTGATGTAAGTATTTAAAAGTATCTGGTCCCCTTTTTTTTTCCCAATTTATTTTGGCATTACATTTGTGCAATTAAACTCTCGGTAAAAATTTAGATTTTTTTAATTTTAAATCCCTAATTTTGGGGGAGATGTAATATGATATGATTCTTACTTTCATTTACATTTTGTAAATTATATGGAATTAATGTTTGTTTGGAGATTGATGTGTGCACAGTGAAAGGGGCTTCAAATATTTACCTACGTGAAAATCACATACAAAAAAGGAAAGGATTTATTACTATATGAAATAATTTTCATGTTTTCTATAATTTCAAATGTTTGCAGGTTAAATATTTCGAAAGGTAAATTCATACCCGTGTTCTTTGGTCCCCTCTAAAAGGATTTGATTTGAAAAAATATAGTTTATAGTTAATCTATATCTATATCCTATATAATTTGAAAACTATATTATTATTTTTAAATAAAAATATATATAATATAGAATAAGGTTTATATAATAATTTATATAAACATCATATTAAAATTTATATAGTTTTGAAAAAAACTATATATTAAAAGCCTTAAACCATATTAAAATTACATGGGATTGAGGGAAGAGTCAACATACCATATTCTAAGCCTAAGTTTAAATTATATTTAAACTTAACTTATAAATCTAAGCATATATAGTTTTAAAAAAATAAACAAACAAACCTAAGTTTGAATCATATTTTATATATACAGATTAGTTTAAACTATTTAAAATATAAATTTTATTAGATTTGGTTTATATATGTTTTTAGAAAAAAACCTAAGTTCTTTTTTTTTTTTTTTTTAGTAAGGGGGTCGTGTTTATTGCTTAGCCATGAAGAGATTAATTTTTAAATCTTAATACTTATTAAATAAAACCTAACATGTGTCCCTAACCATTTATATTATCCATGTAAGAGGGTGACCCCATTTATTTATATCTTATAGTTTATAAAAACTATATAAATAAACCTATTTAAAGGTTTTCTTTTATATAAGAATGGGAGTGGAGAATAAGATGAGATAATATCTCACGTATAAATGTGGAACTCTCGAGTATAAATTGAGAATTAAAAAAAAGGGCTACTTTATTTGTGGCCCACGTGAAGTGTGGTAAATATTTATTAAAATATTGGTAGTTATAGCCACATAAAAGTTTTAAAATTTTTAGCTTACAGAATTATATAAAATATTTTGTAATATTTTCATAGTTTTAAATGTGTGTGAGATAAAATTAAGAGTAAATGAAGGGAGGAGACAAGGTTTATGAAAATAGGGATTTCAATTTATTTCATAGGTCGGGTGAAATTACTTGTCCCCTCTGTAAAATATGCAGGTTAATCTATAATTTCATAAATCTACTTGCTTGTAAAATTTGTTTGACCTAGTCTATGTCCTTTAAACCCCTTTAATAATGGTTGTGTTTTTTATATAAAAACAATATACTATAGTTTATAATTTTTATGAACTATATGTTATTTTTATTTACATTCTATAAATTATATACATTTTTTTAATAAAAAGTGTATATATTTTTACATTATAAATATGGGGTATAATGCAGAGCCCTTTATATTGCAAGTTATTATTTTGATCATGGGAGGTTAATTAGTATGCATTGTAATGACAGAATTAGTTATGATCAAATAGTTTCTTTAGATCTATAAAATTTAGATCTGATTCTATTAAAAGTGTTGTTTTTATTATCGATAAATATGTATCTAACTCTATGGTACATTGTATATTATAATGGGGTGTGTTTTACAAGTTTAGGAAAACAATGGCATCCAACTATTTCTATCTTGACAAAACCCAAATCCTGAATGAAACCAACTACAACATTTGGGTCAAAACAAAATTTATGGCGAAAAAACTCTAGATGATTGTTTCTAGATTTGAGGTTGCTCCCACCGGTTGTCAAGAAACTATAGATAACATGAATACATTCTTACAACGAATGCAGAGGCTCTTTCTATGATTCTACGCAATGTGAACAATGAGTACCTTCTACACATTGGTAATATCAAACATCCGAAAGAGGTATGGACACAACTAGAATCCATGCATGAAGGATACTTGGTATATCAAGGATAGTAATGAGAGTAAAATAGCTGAAGGAATTCAAATAAATGTTCTGTATATTTTTTGATGATTTCTCTTCTGCATCTTGTTTTATATCTCAAAGTTTGAATAATTCAAAACTATGGCATGAAAGGTTAGGACATGTTAATTATTGAAGCTTATATGAAATGTCTAGATATAATCTAGTGAAAAGTTTACATGTGTTGTCTTCTTCTCTTGAAGTTACTTCATTAAATGCTTCTAAATAATGGTTTTGATTTTAATTTAATAAATGGTCATGATGATGTTTTAATGTTATAGATGTTTCTGATACTCTTATCTTCCTAGATAAGAAATTAAATTGGTCTCAATCTATGTTAGAAAGTTTAAATCCTATTAACCTTAGGAAAATGACTAGAAGCCATCATATGTACCATGCATTAATTACCTTGTATGAACTTGAGTCGTGAAGTATTATAGGGTCTAGGTGGATATACAAAGTAAAATATAATGTTGATGGTAGTATTAACAAACATAAAGATAGACTTGTTGCTAGAGGTTTCACTCGAAACTGGTATTGATTATGTTGAGACATTTTCTGTAGCTAAAATGAGTACTGTTAGGGCCTTATTTGTAATTACCACTCAATTTGGGTGGAAAATCCACCAAATGGATAAGAAAAATATTTTTTTGAATTTTGATTTAAAAGAATAACTTTACATGTTTCAACCTAAAGGATTTGAAGAAACAGTAAAGAAAACTATGATTGTAAGTTGAGAAATCCTTGTATGGTTTAAAACAAGCTCTTAGAGCTTAGTATGTGAAAATTGTTTCCTTCTTTAAACTGTTAGGTTTTGTTAATTGTTCTTCTAACAATGATATATTCATTAAGCAATAAGGCTCGCATATTATCATTATATGTATATATATATATATATATATATATATATATATATATTGATGATTTTCTTATGTTTGGTGACAATTATGATTTAATTCATAGGATTAAAGAGAAATTGAAGCAGTACTTTGAAATGAATGAGTTAGGTCTCTCACATCATGTTATTTGTATGACTGTATTTCATTCTATTGTTATTTTTCAAAACACAATATGCAACCATTGTATTGAAAAAGTTTCTTATGATTGATTGTAAACCATTTTCTACTTCAATGGAAGTTGGAATAAATATTGATCCTAAATATGCATATGAAAAATGTTGATCCTATTTTATATACATTGTTAGTTGATAGTTTGATTTATCTAACTATAACTAGATCAGATATTTCCTATATAGTAGGAATTACTTCAAGGTTTATGCAGGAACCTTTTTTAGAGATCATTGGAATCTTGCAAAAAGAATTTTTAGATATTTGAAAGGAACAATCAATTATGGGTTGTATTATAATAAGAATGAAAATGCTATCTTATATGGATTTTTTTATTCTAACCATACCAATGTTGTGTTATAAAATATATTCGATATGTGTTCAAGTTTTTTTGTGTAGGAACCATTACTTAGAACAAAAATACAATCAACAGTCTCCATTTCTTCTATTGAGGCATAGAAGTACAATGGAAGAATTAAAGAAACCATGTGGTTGCAATGGTTGTTGGTAGAGATACACATGTAAGCTAAAGGAAGTATTTCTCTTCTATGTGGTGGTTAGAGTTGTATTACTCTTTATTAAAAATCCAGTTCAACATTAGAGGATGAAAAACATTGAGATACATATACGCTTCACCCGTGAGAAGGTGCAAAGTGATGAGATAAATCTCAAGTTCATGTTGACTGAAGAGCAAGTTGCTGACATCTTCACAAAGTCCCTAAGTGCTGCAAAGTTTTGTCACTTTCGTGAAAAGCTTAGATTGTCGAGTTGCCATTGAGGGGGAGTGTGCATGACAATGTCACCTCCTAATGGAACTTGGTTTTTATAAAAATACCTTCATGCAGATGTAAAATACTTTCGAGCATATGTAAAATACCTTCGGGAATGTAAACCTCCTCGACTTCTTTTTTAGAAAGAAGTGTAGAAAGATCTTAAAGGAGATCTTCAGTAAACTCTTTAGTGTTATTGAGTTTACTGGTAAATATCCAGTACAAGCATATTGTTAAGGAGGTCCTTGGTTGTAAAAGGCTCCTATATGCTTGGGTTCAATAACCTTTTATGAGAACCTGTGAGAACATGTAAAACTCATAAATCATACTTAGCCACTGATCATGGGATGATCTTTGGGATTCCAAATCCTTTTGTACTAAAAGGTAATTTGAGTATGATGAAGGTGTTATAATTCCTTCAACTAATATGCTAGCCTAAAACCTTTATGGTTTAAGGATTGTAAATCATGTAGTGTACCACAAGAAGGTAATCTATTGGCATATGTTATGTTATCCCACTTAACATTAAGGGAGAGTGTTGGAACATAATGATTAAGTGGTCTGGAAAACCCTTAATGTATATGGGTCCATCACTAATATATAGGTTAATATTTAATAATATGAAATATTTATATTTCTATTATTAAATATGCTAACCTAGGTATATACTTTAGGTTAAATATTTAATATCATGAAATGATTATATTTCTAATATTAAATATTATAAACCTAAGTGTATGTGTCAACCATTTTAGGTTGAAAAGGCGGGTCAAGAGACATACCCAATCACCTTATATGAAAAGGACTTTAGGTCCTCATTTGATATATTCGGAAATATATCAAAGGTGTGCAAATCAACTGATTTGGCTTTACCCTATGTAAATAGTGTTTCGAGGAGGAGGTGATCTTACTTTGGATGTAAAATACATTGTCGGGCGCGAGTGGAAATGTTAACCATATTAATATGGGGTGAGGGAGTAGTTGAGTCATGATAGGTGTAGTAACATGACGGGCAATAGAATGAAGGACAATGTTTTTGTGAAAGAAGTTGGGTGCACTAAAATTTTGGTGGGGTTTTGGCTAGCTCTCTTATACGTACCATATTGATCTTGAATGTTTGAGGTGAATAAAAAGGTTGTGGAGGTGGAGATGAAGTTTGTTGGATAGGTAAGAGATGAGGGTGTGTGGTGATAGGTGAGGTAGAACAGGGCCTCGCCTAAAAGATCATCATTGTCAAAGTTATCTTCAGGAGGACATAGTTGGAAAAGAATGGTCTTAAGAGCCTTACATTTTTCTACATCATGCCTTGGCACATGATGGTAGGTGTAAATTTTGGTATCGTCAAACCCTGTTGGTTTGGGTTTGAATGGGTCGTAAGGTCTAAGTGGTGGCAATGTGATGACAATGGTCTCTAAAAGTTTTTCTAAGATGTTAGCGTAAGACCATGCCAATGGATCACAATGGTACGTAAGTGTGGGTATGGATGGAAATGTGGGTGATTTTGGTGGGAGAGGTGCTACAAGAGGTGGAATCGGAAGTGGAATAGGTTTGAACACTATTTCGGTAGTTATTATTGCTTTGGGTTTGTGTTGTACCTTCTTGGGTAAAGGTGTAGCGAATGAGCTAGTGATTGAAGGTGTTATAGGTTTGAATACCTCTTTGGAGGGTAGTGGGATCTTAGATTTTGATTGCACATTCTGGGTAAAGTTGAAGGAGTGTGTGATGTAGAAGGAAGGTAGATGGAAAAAGGGGATAGGTCAGGCAATGTGATAATGGAGGTGCAGTGAATGTTTTTGGAAGAGGTGAGGTAGAGGGTATTGGTTGAAGAGTGTGGAATACCATATGTAGGGATGAAGCTACTGGAAGTGGTGCAGGTATAGGTGGTAAAAATCGGCGAGTGATGGAAAAGGTGTATGTTGTGTAGGTAAGTTAGGTGTAATAAAGGCTTGTGATGAGGATATGGGCTATTGTGTTTTTATTTTACCTTGGGTAGGAGTTTTCTTGGCCAAGGTGGATGGGTGAGGTCTAGGATATATGGAAGTGGTGAAGGTGAAATAAGGGTAGTAGGTGAAATTGGTGTATGCGGCCTAGAAGGTTGGGTCTTCCTTTTAGGTGGAGGAATGGTTTTTTTATGGGATTGTGAGGATGTGGTTGAATCCAATTTGATAGGAGGATGGAAAATCCTTGATGTCGGCATGATACCCAATGTGATAATAGTTCGGACATGGGAGAAGGTATGGGTGATGACAAAATTTTAGCTATTGGAAAAATTTCAATTGTTGGTAAGGGTTTAGGTGTGGGCGAAGGTGATGAAGAAGAGGCGTTACGACTGGTATGGGCATGGTTGGTTTGGTTGTCTAAAACACCTTTGGATAAATCATGGAGGTATTAGTAGATGACATTTGCATTTGGGTTGAAAAAGGTAGCCAAAGGCATCCCCAAAGCATGGAATTATCAACATAATCCAAGTGGTCAGCCAGGCATGAAAATAGAATTGTTGTAGGAGGAGATGATGTTGACTTGGTGGTAATCCCTGTAAAGAATGTCTATGAGACAAGGAACTAGTTGGATTTGGAATCTGTGGGTAAGAGAGCCAAGAGAAAATCAACAAGATCCTAGAAGGCTAATGGGGAATTGTCACCAATAGGTAGTGGTGCTTCTAAAGGATCTCTGATGGGTAGGGGAGATGATGAGTGGGATGAGGTAGGTTCCTCTTTTGGTGGAGAGGAAGGTGAGCATGAATCTCTCGTGGGTAAGAGAGTTAACACCATGGGTTGTTTGTTAGGTTGAGAGGTGTGTGAGGAAATGACATCGATTGATATTGTGGACTCCTCCGTGGGTAAAGGGGGAGATAAGGGAGACTCCTCTATGGGTAAAGGAGTAGATGAAATAGGCTCCTCCATGGGTAAAGGATCTCATGCAAGAATATCCTCGATAGAGGGGATAGGAGGAAATTGAGGAAGGGCTAGTATGACTTCGAAAATAGCATGAACTTCACAGACATTACTATCATTAGTCGAAGGTTCACCGGTTTACATAGATGATGAGGTTTTACTAGGAAACGAATTCTTGAAGATATGCAAGTTTTGATTATCTAGTGTGTTAGGGTTGTTCAAGACGATATCTCTGTTATCTAACATTTCTTAGACAATGTTTTTGAAGGTTATATAATTACCATCGCTATGACCTTTAATGTGATGATAGTTACAGTAATCATGTTCCTTGTACCATGTAGGCATAAGACAAGCGGGTCAAAACTAGTATGTGGTTTGATGGGTGGAAGAGCAATTTCTCCAGCTTTTAGAAGTTTTTCTAAAACTGAAGAATAGGGCTCTCCTATGGGAGTGTACTTTCATTAATTCCACCCAAATTGAAAAGATTGAATGAGAGAAAGGTTGAAAGTAGGCTTTGGCTTTGGAATATTTTTTTGGGGTTTGGAAGAGGAAGAGGCATCGTTTGACTTGAATGCAGTGTTTTGTTACACAATTGAATTTTCTTCTCTTCTATGGTACATATTTCAAGTTTTCTAGCCATGGTGAACACCTCATCGAACATGTGGAAGGTTTGAACTTGGAGATTTGGTGAGATGTGTCTGGCACAAGCCCTGGTAAACAACTCTATAAGCTTGGTTTGAGGTAGTTGGAATGTGAGATGGTTGATGAGGCTTCACCAATGAGTGAAAAAATCTATGATAGATTTGTCTTCGTATTTTCGTGTTGAGTACAAGTCGGTCATGGTGACCTTCTTAACGATATTGATCGAAAAATGGTCCAAGAAGGCTTGAGCCACTTGGTTGAATGAGTAAATGGAATGTCTAGGTAAACCACTATACCAATCCAACATAGGTCATGTCAAGGACATTGGGAATGTTTGCAAGAGTAGAACATCGTCATGAGCAATTAGATAACACCCATGTTTGAAATACCACAAGTGTTGTTGTGGGTCTTCTTTGTTGTTGAACCGGTTGAATTTGGGCATTTCCCAATGCGTAGGGTATGGAAGAATGGGAATAGATGGATGAATGGGCTCATTGCATATTTTATCATATGTCAAAGAGTTACAAGAGCCAGAAACCGATGCTTCCAATGTTTGCATCTTTTCCATCATCATTTTAATAAGGTCGTTGGTAGGTTGTGATGACTGGGCACCCCCTGTAGTATAAGGGGGTAGATGGTGAATGTATGATGAGGATGGCATCCCAGTATATGGTAGTACCTAGTATGAGAATTGAGAGGGGGAATAGATACAGTGGAAAATATCCCGAATAGGTGATAGATGAGATAGGGGTTATTGGTGATATGTGTAAGTAGGTGGGGTGGATGTAATGACTCTTATAGTGATTAGAGGTAAATCTTTGCGGGATGGAGAGGATGATGTTTTGGAATGGAGTATGGGTTGCCAACACCATGGGTGGTTGTGATGTAATAGGTATATACGAGGTGGCAGGTGCAGATGGGGTTATGCTCAAGGTGGCTAATGAAGGAATGGTTGACACCATGGGAGAAACTGACGTCAATGGTGCAACAGATGTTGTAGGTGCAGCAGATATAGATGTTGTGGGGTCAATTTTGACACCACAGGTGGTAAGGTGGAAGAAGGTAAGGCCAAGCTAGTGGTAAATAGACACACGTATGGGGGAAAAGGTAGGGGAATGGACACAAGCATGTCGTATACCAGTTTTCCTAATGAGTCCTAAGTAGATGAATGGGCTAAATAGTATTGTAAGGTAGTGGGATTTTAATCAAGGAGTCTTACAAACTCCTCATAACCGATACTGATGATGATGGTTTGACTAGGATCCATAGGTGACAGAATAGAAGGCTTTGATGGGCTAGGTGAGAGTAGCTAAAGGCTAGCGTGGAACACAAGGGCATTGGATTGTCTACAAGTCAAAACCATATGAGTTAGTGTAGAACTGGTAATCTGATCTCTGTAAATGACACAGAGACGTAGAGGAAATGGAGAAAATATGTTCTAGGAGGTAAAACTAGTCATTGTTTTGAGTAAAAATCAAAACACAGGAACCCACAGTGGTTGGGTTAAGCGATGACGGTGATAGAGGGTGACCGATCTTTATCATTAATTGGGAATAATCAAAAGTTTGATAAATGTGGTAATAACTAATGAAAATTAGACAAAATATGGAGTTGAAAGTGATTTCAAAGGTCTAAAGGTATGATGGATGGTGTATCTGAGAAACCCTACAAAGAATAGAAATGTGACGAGCGTTGTTTTTGGTAAAATAACCAAAAACTAGGTAACCGACAACGGTCAGGTAAACCGATGACGGTCAGATGAGTAAACTAATGACGGTCACTGGACTGATGTCGATCACTATGAAATTTGAAAAGATGGAGAAATTTGACTTTAGTGACTTAGATCAGATAAAATACCAACCCAGAAACTTGAGTATGGTACTGATGGACCCTAACACACTCATAAAAAGTTGGAATACACCAACTATAATTGGGGAGTGTGAAAGGAAGAAAGAAAAAATGGAGAACACGACCTCACAACTCAAAACACAAATCAAGCAAAAGTTAACAAACACAAAATCCTATGGGTGAATTTTATGTTCCAACTTATGTTATTTAGGACTGACTTGTGACTAGAACAATTTTTTTGGTTTGATAGAAGGTGCCCTATGAAAATCCAAGATCTAAGGATGGTTTCAGGTAAATTTTTGGCAGAGGGCAGTCCTTTCTTTGATATAATGACTGGATAGAGAAATTATTTGGGAACCCACTATCAATCCTCTTATTGTGTGATCATTGATAGCTTCTTCTAGGTAGGATGATGTTTAATAATATGTGTAAATTATTTAAGTGGTTTGGTATAGAGAGTGTGCAAAGTGAACTACGATTGAATTAGTCAACCATCATCTGGCATGACTTCCAGATAGGTTTCCCTCAATTAATGTGAGATACAATGCAACAAACCAGAATGAAATGCAAATGTTTTAAGCCCAAATCCACAATTATGTTCGATGTAGCAAATGGAGAACAAGAAGAGGAATGCTCTTTCACTAATGCAATGCAGTAGAAAGAAAGACATGTTCTTTTTAAAACACCAAAAACATGATTTATTTTAGAAAATAGAAAGAAGGAGAAGATTCTAGAGAAGAAAATTAATGTGAATACTTTTCAAAGGGAAATAAACACATAATTTTTACCTAGGAATGAACAAATGCAAAAGAACCCTGATGGGTCCCACTGGGTGTGCCAAAATATTTCACCGAATTGTTGTAGATAATGAAATAGATAAGGGTAAATAGGTCAAGGAGGAATACATGTAGTCACATGGTTGAAGGTTGAGTGCGCGCATTTCTTATTTCCAATCCAAACTGATTGTGTGAGCTTCCTTTTGGCTAGGAGGAACTACCTATAATACAAAACAAGACCAAAATATACAATTAATAGAAAAGGTTATTGGATTACCTAGCGTGAGCTAGATCCAGGAAGTGATATAATTCTTCAACGGTTGTCAATCCACCGATATATAACTCAATATAAAATAATTGAACGTGCAAATAAAAGAAACTAATGCTAGTGTTATGATTTAGGTATTTCAGATTACTATTAGTGTCAATTCAATTAAATACTTAGTAATTAAACTAGTGAAGGTCTCGGGTCAAGTTGTAGGTTGGGTAAGTGGTTTGAGGGTCACAGACAGGGTCTGGGTAAGATTTGGTGCAATTTGGAATGATTTTGGATGGTTAGGAAGCTTTTTGGTAAAGGTAGTTTACCAGGCATAGAGACCGATGTCAGTCAGGGTAGTATGACCGATGAAAATTCGGGGTGACCAATATCGGTTAATGTGGATGATGGAAAAATTTCAAAAGTGGGTGTATAGGCTCTCTTTGTGTCTACAAAAAGGTTTGGGAAGGTCTGTGGTGAGGTTGTAGGTGGGGTAACAGGTTTGGGTCAGGTTTTGTGAGTTTTGGGGGTTGTTAGGGGAGGTTTAGTGAAATTTAATAGGAGACACAATAACCGACATCAGTCTTGTGACCGATGCCGGTGAAGAGGAGAAATTGTTGTGACAGCTTAAGGTAATCGCGCGTTGATAGGGGTGAAATGGTAGTAATTAAATAAACCTATTTTTGGAATTCTTTGTGATTGCACAAAGAATGGAGGGAGGATGGTTGGGTTTGTAATAAAGTCAGGAAGACTTAGGGATTCCTAAAGATCAAGTACGGAGATCCATAAGGTTATGTGTGGTAGGTTGGGTAGATTGGTAAAAGGTGGGATGGAGGAATGCAAGAAAGAACAAGATCTAATAACAAAAGATAAAGAACCTATTAATTTAAGTGAGTATTGAATGATGTAAATCAAATACACTTACTTATATTTGTAGGTCTAGTTGGTGAAGGATGGCGTGGTTGATCCATGAAGAATTCTGTGGTCAGTGTCACGGAATTACTTCTTAGAGTTCTCATGTGAATGCTAATGCCTCTGGATGAGTATCAGGTGCTTGTTTGAGCCTGTGATTGAGTGTATTCCATTGTTTGGATGTTGTGAAGCCTTTGGTTTGTGCTTGAATACAAGATATCTCCCAAAACGTAGAATGAGCAACCTGGGTAAAATTTTACAAAATTGCATATAAGGTAACCGATGACGGTTAGGCTCACTGGTGTCATTTGAGGGTTAACTAGCATCGGTTAAGGTGGGAAATCCTACGTTTTCCAAAAATAGGAAAATCCTTGCTATTTTTGGTGTGCTCTGATTGTCGTTCCAGGTCTCAAGTGAGGTTTAGTGTTTAGATAAGCGGAAATATTGTTGGAGAAGGAATAGGACTTTAATTTTAGGGTTAGACTAAGTCCTAGTTGGTTAATATAAGTGGAGACTCGGTCCTAGTTAATTAATAGACTAAGAATAAATCCATGATGAGGTGTCTAGGTGATGTGGCTAGGTGAGGTGTAAATTAATTTAATTAAATTAATTAATAGTGTGAGGATGAGCATTAATTCAATTGTAAGTAATTAAATTAATATGAATGCAAGGTAAGGGGTCACTTTGTTAGGTGAATACTTTACGTTAATTAATTAAAGGGGACCAAGAGAAGTATGACCCAAATTTTGTGTCTATATTATGCAAGAGTTAACTAAATATATTTATATCATAATAACAATATAAGTAGTGACTATCAAGGTTATGTGTTGTTGTGCATGTATATTGTTGGTCAAACTTGTCCTATAAATGGAAGTATAGTTCTTGAAAATAGCACTCAATTGAATCTAGAGATTTATTTATTTTAGAATAACTCAAGTAATCACACTCCTCATAAAGTGGAGGATTCAATTAAACAAGGATTATGAACTTCCAGCTTAGACTTTTAATGTAAAGACTAAACCATGTCAACTCAAAAAAATTGTCAAAAAGAGGTAGTTTTCACCTAAGAAGACTAATTTATGTGATGGAAGTGATGCTAACTAGTAAGTCCCACAAGTTGTGAAAATATTGTGCTAAATGGGTGAGTCCATTTCTCGTCTTATGCATTTATGCATTCAACTATGTGATTAATGTGTTTAATTATGTGATTCCTTCACTAGGCTTATGTGAGTCCTACTCTCAACTATGAAATTCCTTCCTTTTATGTTTTTAGCACCAAAATCAACATATATCAATCAATTTAAGAAAGAATATGAAAGATAAAATATAACCAAGATTCATGCACAAAACATATCTTTAAGTCAACAAAATTATTATTTACAATCAAACTAATATTAGTTCAATACAAGTTAAGATGGGCATAGTAGAAAAAATAGGGGCTTGGAATAGGAATTCTAAAGGATCATCATCATATATGTTTTTTATTTGAATTTTTTGGACTAACACTTATGGAATGTGCAAGAATTGTATAACTTGTTCCATGCACCTATCAACTAGTGGACCTACTTTTTATCATCGCATATTTAATTATTTGTATGTTTTCATTCTGTGTGTAGCCTTTGGCCTTCTATATGTGTGTGTGAAAATTAGGAATACCTTGTTTGTATGCTCAGTTTTATTTTCTTATATTGTTGTAGACACAAATTTGGTAATTTATCACTTGATAATGGCATTATTAGATTAATCCCTAAATCATGATTTACACGCACATTTCAAACTCAATTGTTTATCCTTACTCTTATGCATGAATTTATGTCCTCATTACACGACTTTTTCACTCATAGAATTTTTTGCATTAGTCCACAACATTCTATCACCTCCAAATTTGATACCTAGAAGTTTCCAACATCTCACTTCTTTCTTATATAGGACCCCTAAACAGGGACCAACCCACCAAATGGTTTGGTTTAAAACTTTTGGTTTCATCCTAAACCAAAACCAAACCACCCGATGGTCATTTTCTCAATTTGATATATTTCTATAGGTCATTACTTTCCTCATGGGTCAACCTTAGTGTAAAATATACCTATGAACCCCTAAATAAGAAAGTCAAATGCAATCATTTACTTACTTAGAAATGACCTACTAGCGTACTATTAGAAAATTTCATCCCAAAAATACTCTAAGCTCTCCTAAATTTATCAAAAATAGTAGCACACTCTAGTAATAGCCCCTGTATAGGTCTAAAGAACACTCAACTTAAGATTTAGTCTTCCTAAGCAAGAGGCCATCCAAGTCAAGAAAATCACACCAAGCCATTTCCTACATTATCAAGTGATCAAATTACCAAATATTGTTGCATCCATTTAAATACCACGTGCTTTAGTGGAGAACTAGATGTCGTTTTATATCATGCAAATATCAATTTCATTTAGGAACAAAAACATATTACAAACTACAAAATATAGTGGAGCAGAATACAAGGATGCAGAATATGAACAAATAGAAATTATTCATTGAGCTTCATTTTGGAAAAAAATTGTCGATGGGGATGAAACCAATAGAAATTACTATCCTAGGAATTTTTTTAACATACAATTCAATTTTTAGTACATACAGGTTTTTACATATCTCTAGTATAGATTTAGGGACATATACATAGTTCAAAGAAGAGTTTACTACAATTTGGTGCAAAATGTGGGAGGCATGAGTGTATGTTATTCTCTTTCTACTTTATGCATCTTGGTATCTAAGAACTTGTATAATGCATGTTGGGGACATGAGTGTACTTCATTCCCTTTCAAATTTATGCATTTAAAACATTAGTACTCATACAATTTATGGTGCAGGCATGAGTGTATTTTATTCCCCTTAAAATTCGCAAGAGTTTTCACATTTAGAATATAGATCTATTTGTAGCAGTGTTGTTCCATGGTTTGAAGGTTTTTAGGGTGGTCGAAATCTTGTGAAACCCTTCCTCTCACTCTCTTTGGAAGGTTTTTAAGGCAGTTAGACGCCTTTTGACACCCTCTCTCTTAGGTTTATTGGGTGATTAGATGTCCTATGAAACCCTTTTTGGTGTTCAAACACCTAATTCTCTCTTAGCTCTAATTACTTCTACAATTTGGAGACTTATTGTTGGAAATGTTATCATTGATGTCAAAGGAATGATGATGTAAAATATATTTGTAAAAGGAATGATAATATAAAATAAAGTTACATGTCTCATATGTTGTAAATAATTGTCACTAATATCTATGAAATGAATCAATCAAGAAGAAGTTAATGTAGTTTGAATGATGCATGTCGTACAATAAAGAAATTCATTTTGTAGTCTTTTGTGGGTTTTAGTATTGTATCATGGAGCCACACAAAAAGGAATTCACTTTTGTAGTATTGTGTGGGTTTCCAAATCCGTGCAATAAAGGGAAAACTATTTTGTGTCCAGTGGATTTTTTTAGGTAACAATGCCACTAAATAAAGAACGTATGTCATGGAATAAAGGAAGTGTTTCATAGAAATTTGGGGGTGGTAACAAGTTTAAAATGTTGTGTAATAAATGATTTTGTCACAAATAGACCACAAAGATCAAATAATGGTTGCAGAGAGGTCTAGGAATATCTTGGAACTAAGCAAAAGACATAAATAGACCGTGGAGGTCAAAGAAGGGCTATAGAGGTCTAGGAAAGCTCCAAAACATGGTAGAAGTAAAATATATATTGTGAAGGTCAAAGCAAGACATGAAGAAAATAAAATGACAAATAAATTCCTTGAAATTCAAGGGAATCCGCAAAGTAAGGTGAAAATAGAGAAAGCTTATGCGAAGTCAAGGAAAAATCAGAAATTCAAATATCAGTCTGGAAAGGCCAACTCAAGCTAAATATCCAAAACAATATTATTTTGGCCGACCCTTAGAAGGTATTACACAATTTTTAGAGATGAACATGATATATAAATATATTAAAGTCCAAAGTATCAAAGGTGCTCAAGTATTGAAAATGGAAAATTTCTAAGAAAGAGAGAGTGAATTCGGAGAAGAAGAAGGGCATATTTCTACATGTAAATTCATGGAAGATTTGTAAGGGCATATTTCTATGCATGAGAAGAATGAATTGAAGATTATCCAAGGCATTGAAGGAGTGGAATTAAATAGAATATATTTCAAGCAAAGTATGTGAAGGAAAGTTGATTAATTCAAGGGCAGATTTGTGAGATGAATTAAAAGAGAGATTTTAGAGTTTGATAATCAATGAGAGGGTAGATTTTTGAAGATATGAACAGATAAGATTTTTGTGGAGAAGTTTATGTTTTCTCATTCATTTTATAAGTTGATTTGGAGGTTCGTGAATCCTAAGAAAAGAGATGGGTGTCTCTTACTAAGTTGGTGATTAGTTGTGGCGATTGATATATGTAATAGGTTGGTGCCTATAAATTGAGGGGATCTGGTGTATATTATAGGCTGGTGCCTATAAAATTATAATATTTAATTTTTGGCTGGATTTGGACATTAGATCTAAGCAATCTTTTCTCTATGGTTTTTCTCCTGAAAGGGTTTCCACATATATCTTGTGTTCTATGATTATGTAAATTACTTTATTTTTATTAAGTTTGAAAAGAATTAAATAATTAAACTATATTGATTCACCCCCTCTCAGTATAATTGTGTGATATTCATTTATGACCCCCAATCCTTTAGTGGTCAATTTCAATCCCTCTTTCCAATAGCTTCAAATGAGAATATCTTCCTTAAACAAGGAAAACAAATGTACTCCTTCCATGCTTAGTTTTATTTCAAATTTCAAGTTCAATTTTAATGTAGGTTTAACATTTAATTTTTTTTATATAAACATTGACTACACTTTATGTTTCAATTTTTTTGCTATGGGGTCTTGTAACCACCCAAGTATCTCAAGAAATCAAACAATCGAGAAAATAAAAAAGTGTGTTTCCACGCTTAGGTATATTTTCCTTTAAGTGCAAGTAAATTTCATTTCCTAACATAAAGGTAGGGGTGTCGACATCTAAAATTTGGTAAGTTATCACTGATAATGTTAGTATTGGATTAATCCTAAATCATTATTTTCACACTTATTCGAGCCTAATTTATATATCATTGGTGTTATTGCAATACTTTCTCTCCTCGTCAAATTACTTAGTTTCTCACAAAAATGATTACATCAGTCCACAAGAATTCCATTAGTCATCAATATCATGCAAAAAACTTTACATTGTTGTGCTTCCATCTTGGAAAACCATCCAAATGGAAAAAAACTACCAAATTGTTTGGTCTAAAAGTAATGGTTTCATTCGAGTCCACCCAATAGTTAATTTTCCAATTTAAATATATTTTTACATATTATTACTTTCTTTATGGGTAATCCTTAATGTGAAATTACACCCATGGGACCCTATATAAGCAAGTCAAATGGATTCATTTACTACTTTGTAAATTACCTAGAAATCTTAAGAAACTATCACTCAAAAGGCATAAAAATATCTCAAAAACTTATCTAAAGAAGTAGTACACATTAAGAATAACTCACACACGTGTTTGAAGCATTCTAAACCATTTTCTATAGTCAATCTTCCAAAGCAAAAGGTTCTCCAAGTTAAGGTAAGAACAAGTAAGCCAATTATTTATAAAGAATTATCAAGTGATTGGATTATCAAAAGTAGATGCATCCATACACTATTGTATCTTTATGTGGAGAACTATGTGTGATTTGAGGCCTCTTAGGAGAAGTGTCAACGTAGGTGGTGTACAAATTGCACTTCAACCTAAATGCTAACCTTTTGCAGGGTTTTACCTATGGTTTTGGTCATTTTAGTTGATTCCAAAGGGTTTCACACATTTGTGAGATCTAATATCTTATAATAAATCATATTTAATTCATTCAAAGAGGCATAGAAATTTATAAAACTCCATCAACATCCCAACCAAAATAGATAGATATGGAAAAAGTCATCAAACAATCTAGGACAAAAAAATGTTTCATCCCAACATGTTGTACACTTCTAGAATCTAAGACAAAGCATTTAAAAGAATTTTTGGATAAGTTATATATCTATCACACCCATATTATAGCTTCTAAACTAGTGAGATAACTAAGTGAAATTACCTTCTCGTTTTTTTATATTTTTCATATGTTATAATTGATTTATCTCGTAATACTATATATGTATATTTTAATTTGAATGTGAATGTTTAATTGATAAAAATTTAATATACATGTTGTTTCTAACCATAATCTATAAATCAATTAAGGAAAGGAATTATTCCCTTCCCCCACTTCTTTATTTTTTTGGGTGTAATCACCAACAAATATAGAAATACCTCTCAAGGTTATAGGCCAATAACATAACATACAAAAATTTCGTTAACATTTGATATTTAGGCATTAAGATGAGTACTAACATGATTCATAATTGTTATACATTTATTGGAGTTCCAACAATGAGGAATATGGAAGTGAATCTTAGTAATACTGACGACAAATGCAAACTACAAAGGCCAAAGATTAAGATGCAAGAAAAATCCAATGAACCTCCCAAGATTTACTAAGGTTTCTTGGGTGTATTTTTGTTTTTGGTTGTAATTGTTACTTCTATAATATGTATGATAATAAGGTATTAGTTTATATAAAATAAGTTTTTACTAGTCCTTCATACTAGTAAATCATTGCATCTCTAAAAATGCCATGGTCAACCTTCTTTGTAGGTCATAGTGTTGAGCATCTAACTTTTAACAATAGACATAGCTAATGTTAAGGGCGATCTGCAAAATCTATTTTGTAAGGATCGATGACAATATCAATCAATTTCCTCTTCAATTTTTTGAAGTCATGGACTATGAACTTTGCAGTCAGAGAATTGACAAAATTGTATTTTTTTCTTATGTATTTTATATCTTATTAATGAAATTGTATGTTTATTGAAAAATAATTGCAAGAAGGCATAATTGGAGCAATAATTTAATAGTTCAATTCCTCTCTTTTTTCACATAAGGACATGAATTCTTGTTTTTAAATTTATTAATATTTTTTCCAAATGGTGAGATGAATTACTCTTTGGATTGTCAAGTCCTTTCAAAATATTCTCTCAATTTTTATGAGATTTAATGGGGCTTTGAGGGAAATATTGCAATAGTATAAGCTAAAGGTGTGATTTATGTTGGAGAAATGTCTTATGGGTAGTTTTATGAATCTATAGGGGTTGCTTCTACTGAATTTGAGGTGCCTTCACTTAATTCTAATGGTATACTAACCTTGTCTACATATTTTTGAAAATTTTGAAGAGAAGGGACTCAATAGATGTTCCTAATCACATTAAAAAAATCAATGTAGCTTAATTTGGAAATTAGGGGATAAAATCAAAATTTGTAAGCATACGGTGAAGCACTATTATTTTAGATATAAATTAATCATATCTTGAGGTGGATAAATGAATGTTTTGATATTTGTGCTAGACTTGGCATCACATTCCTCTCTTGACTAGAAAGATTAAAATCACTACGACTATTGATAGCATCTAAGGCCTCTTTATGATGGTGATACATAAACAATCCTTACATGACACAATGATTATGCAAAGGGAAATACATGTGATCATTTAACTATATATTATAATGCCAAAATACATGTGAAGGACCTAAATATATTATCTAATATAAATTAATTGTTAATCATCACTTAGTCTCCTCGTCTCTATATCCAACTTATCTCCCATATATTCTATCATTCTTTGTATCCCTACCATGTCAACCATCTCACATTCATATACATACCTTTGAGTGTGGTGGCTTATGTAAAATTTAGAAAAATGTCTAAAATTTTAAGATACCATTATATAGCAACAAAAAGAGAGATGTTGATAAAAGCAATGAATCCAACAAAACTTACCAAACAAAATAGCAAAAGTGTAAAGTGTAGAGCCCACCAATATATTGTTTTATTCTATTGTTGACTCATCTTATTGATTTGTTTAGTGGCATTGATACAGCACTATTGTGGACATTATATGGTGTTTTCATGAATAAACTTTGTGATATAGGTTGTGTATGAGGCACACAGTACCAATCTATTGTTTTGATTTTTATTGCTAGTTTTAGTAATGTTGTTAGGGATATTATCGCGATGTGATTTAGATGGATTTTATTTGGTATACAATAGATGTATGTCATTCTAGATAATTATTAAGATGACTATATATGGTGATGAATCGATCAATGTTATCATGATGTGGTTTAGGTGAACTCTATTTTGATCTATTGTGGATGTATATCATTCTAGTTAATTATCTCATTACAGAGATTAGTTGATTACATGATGTGGATTTTTTAACCCATAATTGATTTAATTATTGGATGTATGTGACATTATATTACTTATTTTATTATATCGATTGGGTATGATGATGTGTGAATTGAGTGTGTATGTTACGGGTTCACACAGGAGAACGTGGGACTTAAAGTTACACCTATAAGATTGCACAACTAGCCTTATCAGGCCAAATAATCACCCTTTTGTTTGATCAGTTTTCCTTAATTTTACTTGGTTTCATGTGGATATGAGTAAACTACTCTCCTTGTGTATGTGTAGTTAATTATTTTGGGCACATTTGGTTTTTTCCCCCTTGGACTCATTTTTGTGTTAATTATTTAACCTTTGGTTGAATTCATTTTAAGGGTCTAATGATACCTAAGTGTGCTAATGGTGTTTTTGTTAATTAAGTATGTTTATGGAAGTGTGGGGCCACCCAAGCAAGGTTTAGGTGGGCCTCACAACCTCTCAAAGGGGTCAAATTTTTCCAAGCCGAGAATTGGGCTGAAACGGCAAATTTCAAAGGGTGCTTTACCCATTGGGGGTCTCATTTACATTAAAATGGACCTCTGGACCCTACCTATGGGTAGGGAGGCCTTTACAAGGTTAAAAATGGGGTTTTCCCTCCCATTTGAGCCTCACTTATCCCCTTCTTCTTTAATAACTTGTTTGGCGTGCCCTCTTAGGATTTTAGGATAAATGTTATTTTTTATTTTGTTAAATTTTGAGAAGTTCCCCTCGTAGACATTACTAGGTCCTAATCACATACTATTATTCATATTCTTCTTACAGGAGAAAATTTCTAATTGATCATTATACTTGGTCTCTTAGTTTCCTTTCTAGCCTCCCTCTTGGCCTTATAGACCTCACTACCCAATCTAACCCTTCATACTTCACATTTTCTAGCTTTGGAGACCAACGCCCGGCTAGGACATTAGCGCCTAGGCACCCTATACCTATTTGTACTTTTCTCACTCCTTTTTGGGTCCTTTCTAGCTATTGGGCATCTTTATCTCTTAGGATCAGCCTTTTAGTGGTCAATTACAAAATTTGAACAAGAGAACCATATAAATATAAGGCTATGCGACCAAATTAAAGGACCAAGCTCTAAGCATCTAATATCGACATTTAAGGTTGCATCTCATAAGCATCTAATAGCATATTTGCATCCATCTAGCTTCACATAAGGGATAAGGGTTGGTTTTCTGCATCACACGCATAGGAGGGAAATTCATTATATTCCATGCACATATCTATTACATCTAGTTACTTTGCTCACTATCAAGTGTGACATGCACAAGAGCTACCTAGGGCATGATTCTGCACACACACATACATAGAACTACATTGGGCTTGAGATGTAGTGGATTACTCAAATGTATGATCACTTTTTTGACAGCTTAAGGATAGTTTGATCCCTCATTTGCATCTTTAGTTTTTAGGATTTGATGTTATTTTGAGGGTTTTGGTGGTGATCTCTTTATTACAGGTTATTAGTGACATTGGCAATTATAGTGTGACCATATAGCAAAAACAACGAGGGTTTCGAGATCATCTAGTGACCTCCGTAAAATTCATCTCTAGACCTCCTGTGTAGACCTTAGCACCTAGGAAGGGAACCTAACACCCAGGCACCTCGGTACCAATCTAGACGCCTAGTCCCTAATCCACCTACATTCCCGCACTTTTAAGGTTTGGTTTCGAGGTCTTGTATTTATGTTCGACGCAGTCTTCCTCCTTTTCATACTACTAGGATGTTTGTGAAATCAGCTAAGTAACCTAACTCTCTATTGCACTTACAGTTTTACCTCCCTTACTTATTAGCTTGAGTCATTTTTGTACTTTACTATCATGTATACTTGCTTTATCATACATAATAATTTAACAAAGTAATCTTGATACATGACGTTCTTATTGAGATCCTTAGTCATCAATTGATCACTTTACCATCTACTCATGGCTATCCTCCTTATTGTCTTGCAAAATATCAAGGTCGTCCATATTGCAATTATCATCAAATTAATGGACATAATGACAATGATTTCTATGCTTTACAACAAATAATCAAGCATCTTGAGCGTCAAGGCTTTATCTCATTCACTGCACAACATTTTTTTGCATGCCCATCTACAAATGTTACATCCAAATGGGCTCCTAAATCTACTCCTTCTATGTCCAATGAGCATCATGCCACCACTTCTAATGTGCCTTCTTTGGTTAGTCAAGTGTCACCTATCTAATCCATGCCATCTAAGCAACCTCCTCTTAAGGCCATTCCATATCCTCCTCCACTCAAGTTATCTGTGACATTACCAAGTTAAACTAAGAAATCACCTCTCAAGGTTTATTCTCCATCACCTCCTCCTACTAAGTCATCTACAGTATTACCAAGTCAATCTAAGCCACCTCCTCTAAAACTTAGTTCAACCTGGCCTCCACTCAAGTCTTCCACAGTATCATCAAATGAGCCACCATTATGCAATGTCCCTCCCCAATCTCCACTTCTACGTCCAATCAATTTTGTCAAGGAAACTACTCCTTACATTGATCCACTCAGCATCATCAACTAGATATCCATTTCTTACACACATGGGGCATCACACTTATTTCTCCCCTATAGCGTCTACACATGTTTTATATTCTTATCATTTCACATCTAGTCTTTCATATACAACATACACACATCTTTATACATTAGTATCATCACCACCCTATGACACACTCTTGTGTTAGGTTCACACTTATTTATTAAGGAATACTATACACATGAACCTCACACATTACACATTTCACATCTACGACATCTTCTTCTTCCTACACATCATACATGTTGTGTGCTTCCTACATCCTCTCCTTGCATCTATTACACATCATACACACTTTTGTGCTTTCTACACCTACACATTCTACACACTTTACTACTACACATTTTACATATTTTACACTATCCACATCTTCGACATCATCTTCCTACTTCTACTATGCATCATACGCACTTTTCACTTTCCACACTTACACAACCTATATATTTTGTGTTTGTACATTACACATCTTCACACTTGGACCATTTCACATGCATCTTCCTACGTTTCACCCTTCTACAACAGATCTACATCTTTCTAGAATATTCTACTCACTCATCATACTATTATATTCTACACTCTATGCATCATGATCGAACCTTTACAATGCACACTACCCGATGACGCACTCTAGTCTCAAGGTTCATACTTGACTATTGAGGGTCTAAATCAGAATTGAACCTCACCATTTCTACATCCTACACTACATCTTCATAATCACTCTTCCTCGCATCTTATTCACACATTCTATGATCTATGCTTTAAGCTACATCATCATGTTTGGTCTTCCTAATCAATATTTTCTAGCATTTCATTCACATCTCTCTTTACAATCTACACACAATGCTTCATCATCCATCTATTCTACACTGTTCTATTTTGGTCACATCAACACATCATTCAAACCATTTCCCAATGATGCACTCTTGTTATATGGTTCATTCTTGACTATTGAGGGATCTTGTATAAATGAACCTACTTCCACTCATGCCTACATCCGTACTTGGGGGAATGTTTCCCCTATCAAACTCATATTTCACTCCATTCCATCTCATTCACCACATGTTGCATATCTTGGTTGCACGTAGTTCTTAATTATTTATGCTTACATGTACACTTTATTACACATGCTAGATAGATATCTTGTATGTCATTATCTTTATCATACACACATGGGTAAGTGCGCAAGTTGGTCAGGGACAAAAAGGGTTCATAAGTGGACGTTATATTGTAAATAACAACATAATATCAACTTGTAGGGATTATTAGCAATGCATACACTCAAAATTAGAAAAAATTATATCAATATGAATCATAGCATCCAGAATCTAGTTTCAAAACTACTAATTTTTTAAAAAATGGAAAAATTTAGCTATATTTAACACTCAAAATTCAATGACTTGGTTTTTTTTTTTAAACGCCTATAAGATTGTAGTCCGTTTTCCCGTGATTTGGATTACCAAAAATTGATATATATTTTATTCCTTTGGTGAGAAGTTATATTTCGCTATCTATCTTAGGATATATTTTATTTTGTATTGTTTTGAGAAATATTTTATTTTTATGATTGTTTCCGTGAAAGTGGTCTAAAAACATAAAGAAAACAGAGCACTTTCCATTTTCCGTCATAACTTCATCAAAAATATTGAAATCAAATATATTTTTTTAAACGTGTATAGAATTTTACCACTATTGGGATGGTATAAGTTTTATCACATTCTAACAAGTGAAAAAAATTTGCGAGTCTTAAATGTAGACATAAACATTCACAGGGAAAAAGTGTCTTAAAGACCTACTATTAGTAACAAATTATAAAATGATATTTATCCTATTCTATTCAATTTAAAATCAATATTTCTACAAATCTAATAGTCGCCTATGTGATGGTACCATTTTTATGACATATTTTTGACTTATCAAAGCATGGTTCAAGTCCGTGGAAGACTAAATTTGATGTTTTGTTGTTTTTGATGTAAAATTCGGGGATTTGATGTCCACTTAATTATCCCCAACTTGATGCACTTACCCACATGTGCGTTCACTTTCTTTCTAGTTGTCATCACATACATTACAAAACCGATACATGCAACATGGATGATTTACGTAGTACCTCATACTAGTCCCACAACGGCTCATGGGGGCATCCACATTCATACACATTTTAAGTGTTATTGTTTCATTATTGTACATAGCACACTACTATATCAGATTATACATGCTTTGACATAATTTATATTTTTCTAACATGCTAACGGGTGCTTCATGTGTAGCATTTGCCTTACAAGACCTATTTTCCACCATGGTTATCTAATGTTTGCTTACTATTGTTTTTCATTGTTTGTGGGCTTTGCCATATGAGTTTTTTTGTGTGCACATTGTATTCTTTCATCCATTGTGGCCTTGATTTTCTTGTGACATCATGAGTGATATCCTGTGTTTAAACTATGCAACCCAATTTTTTTGGTCTACATTTTCTTCTTGTTTAGTACCTTACAAAGTGTTTTCTATATACATGTTTGTCTGCACTAACACTTATCTTCTTTCTATTGTTTGTATTTTCCTTGGTCTTTACTAAGCACACTCCCTCCTACATACTGGTATCACTTTAGCATGGGGTCCTCTTTTAGGCCACATCCTCCTAGTGACGTCGCATGCACCTAGAATGAGGGGGAATCTATTGGGTGAATCAATCACTCCATTCAGTAGTTACAATCACGGTTTAGTAGTCTATAGTCATAGTTTGGTATAGTACACATAGAATAAACACAATCTATAGACTCAAACAGGGCTCAAAATCATACTTGGGTCCTTACTTCAGCATAGACACTAGCACCTAGAATTAGACTTGGGTTCCTAGGTGCTTCTATCCCTTCGGGTGTCTTAAACCAAGGGGCGAGATAGACATATTTTTAAAGTTTAGCATAGTTTTTAGCATTATCACAAAGGCTTTTCACATGGCGATTACACTCCTTCGACACTATAAAATCACGTTTGATTACACCTATTCACATTGGATCAGATTTTTACACACCATCTCCAGTGGTGTTTTTACTTTGGGAAGTAGTCAAAGGTTGGAGAATGACACTAGACCTTTCTCCCTACACTACTTACATGTCGTGGCATAAAATCACCCAAAAACTTACATTTAGCATGTTTGGCATGATATCACCCGAAAAAATTGCTCTTCATTGACATCTTCAATATTTTTATATCTCTTTCACTCGTCAATTAGGTGCACATGTTCCTTTTTAGCATTTTACATACATTTTATACATCTATACACATATTTGACTACTTTTTTGTTCTTCTCTTTTTATAGGTCCATCCTTATGGGAAGCAATAGTCAACATCAACACATAACCATCACACTCCAAGCATATCATCAATAACATGTACAACATCACATCTACACGTGCATTTTCACCCTAGGGTCATTATTCATCACTTTTATTTTTACTTCCTCTTCTTTAGCATCCATGATTCACACTTTTTATCACTCCATGATTTTCTTGTCTCAACACACTCTTCTACATCGATCTACATGGTTATCAAGTACACATCTCTATCTACTTTATGTTACTAATCTTTCACTCACCAACATAAAGTGGGGGAAAATGTAGACACTAAATCACACACTTTAGGTACATTATTAGGTCCTAATCACATACTACTATTCATATGCTTCTTACGGGAGAAAATTACTAATTAATCATTATACTTGGCCTCTTAGTTTCCTTTTCTGGCCTCCCTCTCGGCATAATAAACCTCACTACCCAGTCTAACCCCCGTATCCTTCACCTTTTCTAGCTCACGGACACCAAAGACCTAGTCAACCTCGTCCCCTCTGGGTGCCTTAGACCTCTTTGTACTTTTCTTGCTCCTTTTTGGGTCCTTTCTAGCCATTGGGTATCCTTATCTCTTAGGGGTTGGCCTTTTAGTGATTAATTATGAAATTTAAACAAGAAAAGTATATGTGTGTGTGTGTGTGACAAAATTAAAGGACCAATCTCTAAGCATCTAATATTGGCACCTAAGGTTACATCTTACAAGTATTTAAGAGCATATTTGCATCCATATAACTTCACACAAGGGACAAGGGCTGGTTTTCTACATCACACTCATAAGAGGGAAGTTCATTTTATTCCATGCATACATCTATTACATATTTTTACATCTAGATACTTTGCTCGCTATCAAGTGCAACACGCACAAAAGCCACCTAGGTCACATTCTACAAACACACACAAACTACATTGGGTCTGAGATGTAGTGCAACACTTAGTCATAAGATTAGTTTTTTGACAACTTAGGACAGTTTGACCCCTCATTTTGCATCTTTATTTTTAAGGATGTGATGTTCTTTTGAGTTTTTTTGATGGTGATCTCTTTATTACATGTTATCAACGATCATAGTATGACCATCTAGAGACAAAAAGTGAGGGTTTTGGATCATCTAGCGACCCTGTAAAATTCATCTCTAGACCTCCTACGCAGACCCTGGTGCCTGGGAAGGGATATTAGCACCCAAACGCCTCAATACTAGTCCAAGAGCCCTGATCCCTACTCCTCCTTCATTCTTGCACTTTTATGGGTTCGATTTCAAGGTCGTATACTTCCATTTTCCAAAGATTCCACCTTTGCATACTGCCAGGATGTTTATGAAATCAGCTAAGTAACCTAACTCTTTATTGCACTTAGGGTTTCACTTCCCTTGCTTATGTGCTTGAGTCATTTATGTACTTTATTGTCATATATACTTGTTGTAGCATACATAAGAATTTAACAAACTAATCTACTATAAATTAGTTTATTTTAGTTAAATCACCCCTCATTAAGACCCTTGTCTTATATATGATGGAGACTTAAGGGAATCTTGGGTTTGAGAGGGAGAGGATGACACATGTCACCCTCTCATTGGTGATAATTCTTGAGATTCCTCCTACTTATTCCTCCTTTTTGGATGGGGTTGTAAGTTTTTTTGGTCTCATTTTTTCTCTTGGATCTTTGGAGAGAGTTTGGGGGAGAAAGGATCTTGAAAATATTAGATTTCTTTTGTGAGTTGGATTTCTTGGCTTGATTTTTCCTTAAAATTTCTAACAAGTTTTGTGGATGGGTTTTTTTCCTTATTTTTGCATTGCATGTTGAGTTGGTTGAGTGTTATGTTAATTTTGTTCTTCTTGTTTTATCCCATCCATCTCTCTTGGGGTTGGATTTTTGGAGTGTTGGGGAAGAGGGAAGAACCCTTTTGCACCCACATGGCTTGATGGGCAAGCCATGTTGGGATTTATATTATTATCCCATCATTTGGTTGATGTGGGAGATGGTTTCCATATGGTTTAGAGCCTATCTCCCTTCCTTGCAAGGATGATTTTTTGAGTGGTAGGATCTATGGGAGAAATAAGAAGTTAGAAGGCTTGAGATCTTTTGGAAAATTTTGAAGAATTATGTGGTACAAGAAAAAAATAGAATCGAGTGGGTATTTTGAATCTCTTCCCCTCTTGAGAAGCATGGAGATTTTTATGTGTGGTTTGGATTTTGATTTATTTTTATTTGGTTGTGTGGGTTTGTGATTTTCCCTCTAAAGAGTCTAGTATCTTCTTGTATATGATTTTGCCTATGATTTTTGGTGAATGTTTGGTGTATGTTTTATCTATCCTTTCCCCTTCTTGTGAAACTTGGAGGCATGCATTATCTATCTCTATCATGTTCTTGGAGGGATGCTAACATGTCCTTCATTTATGGAGGTGGCATGTAATGATGCCTATAGGTTGGGTGGACAACCAAGCATCTTGTTTTGTGGTTTTGAAAGCTTATTAATGGAGTTCAATATTTTTTCTAGTTGAATATTTCATGGTGTTATCAATCAAATTTTTGACATGTTGATCCCATTTATAGGGAGGCTTGTCCTCTTGCATTTTACAGATTTAAGTCTTCTTGTAAGTTGTATGATAAGAAGCATTGTAAGATGAAGTGGAATTATAGTGGAATAGCTCCTTATCATTATTCATGCATTATTAATTTTGTTTTGATATCATCACTTTAAAATAGAGAAGGATATTAATTTGAGTTTTTCTTGTAAGGAAATCATATAAAACAATGTGTGGAAGTTGTATCATGAAAAGTAGATGTTCAAGAAATAAATTCTAGTTTCAAAACTTAAGCAACCTTGTCTAGTTTATGGAATTGATTGAAAAAAAAGAGGAAATGTGTATTGGATGATGGTACTTGTATTGCTTTGATTTGAAATGGTTATAATTTTGTCAAGTTTCTGAGTTTTCTTCATCTAAAGTAATACTTAATAGAATGATTTGTGGTTTGTTATTGGGGTACTATCTCCTTTTCAACTCAAAATGAAAATGGATTGAACCATAGAAATTAGTTATATCTCCTTCTTGTTCCAAATGAAAATATTTGAGTTTACTATGTTACATCCTCCCCTTATCATATCATTTAGTTATTTGAATAAACAAGAAATAAAAAAGTGTCTAATATCTCCTCGATAGCATCTTTACTCCCGAATATGTTTTCAGAATTGCATAAACTCAATAAGGTGCATAGTTATATTTGTACGGAGTAAACTTATATATATAGATATATATGAGAAAGATATATACCTCTATATAAGTTTAAGATATTTTAATTTTAAGTTTAAGATATTCTAAGTTTGAGTTTTATTTATTATACCAAGAAAAATAAATTACAAATGGAGATAAATTTTATCATTCTTTTATATATAAATATATATTCACAAAATCCACATATATATACACACGTATATGTATATATGTGTGTTTGTGTTCTGTGTGAATAGGAATAAATGTGTGTGTAGTGGATATATTACCACCACAACGATATATTGATAAACTCTTTGGGGTGAGATTTTTTCAAAGTAATTTTATTATGTGTGTGTGTAGACACTAAATCATGCACATTGGGTACATTTCTAGGTCCTAATCACATACTTGCATTCATATGATTCCTAAGTGATAAAAGTACTAGTTGATCACTATCTTTGGCCTCTTTACTTTCTTTCTGGTTTTCATATTGGTCTTACACACCCCACTTGCCCAGTCTGACCTTTGTTACTTCAGCTTTTATGAGTTTGGACACCTTCATCAGGCACCCTCATCCCCTCTAGGTACCCCCTCTCATTGTAGCTTTCTCACATATTTTGGGTATTTTCTAGTTGTTTGGCATTAGGCTTTCTTGGTGTTCAACCTTTTAGTTGTTAATTATGAAATTAAAACAAGGGAATCATATAAATACAAAGCTATGTGACCATAATAAAGGACCAAGCTCTAAGCATCTACTATTATCACCTAAGGTTGCATCAAAAGGAATTTCAAGAGCATCAAAGCATCCATCTAGCATCCATTCAAGGGACAAGGGATTGCATTCTTCTACATACACTTCATAAGAGGGGAATTTCATTTTCATGCACACATCTACTTACATTTGCTACATCTAGCTATTGTTCGCTATCAAGTACATCTTGCACAAGAGCCACCTAGGGCATGATTCTACACACACACGCAGAACTACATAGATCTGAAATATAGTGCAACGCCTGGATTGTAAGTTCACTAAGTCGGGTGACCACTAGGTTCATTCTGACTCCCCATTTGCATCTTTTTATTTTTAGGATTTGACATGTTTTGGGGTTTTGTAGGTGATCTTACAAAGATATACGGTTCTGAGACTAAAATTGACCTTTGGAAAACATCTGATGACATTGTAAAATTCATATTATGTCCATTTTCATACTCAAAGGTTCCCAAGAGTAGTTTCTAGTGCTAGGCACCCTTGACCCAGATCCAAAATGCCCCAAGCCCAAGAATATCCACACTATCACACAATTTTCTAGGTTCATTGCAACATTGTCCTCCTCTTGTTTAGCACTTCTTTAGTTCAAACATCTTCAGGATTAATTACGAAATCAGCTAATTACTTTATCCATTCTATTGCAACTTATGGTTTCAAATTTAATTACTTATTGCTTAGGTCAGATATGTACTTTATTTCTATATCATTGTGTTGTGACTCTACAATTAGAATTTATATTATATTTTCAATATTTTCTTAATCATTTGGTGAACTGTCTCATTTGAACACTCTTAGGGTCCTCATAATTTCATTTCTCTCATTTTACTAGGATCTTCTCATCATGGATATCTCTATTCATGATTTCTTGCTAGCCAATCCTAATTGTTGAGCTAAAATTATTACTCTCTTGGCTAATACTCACATCCCTTCTACTATTGATCTAGACATAGTTTATCAAACATTTTTGGATGCATTCTCTCAACAACTTAATTTTCCATCTCTTATAGATGACAATCTATCTATTTATGACAATGATCCTCCTCTTTATATACGAGTATGCATTCATAACTGGGGTGTTAAGAAAACTTTAGTTGATAATGGATATGAGCTTAATCTTTGTCCTTTATCATTCATTCGAATATAGGCCTTTCCGTAGCTAATCTTAACCCAACATCTATTTCTCTTCAAGCATATGATTCTACTATGCGTCCATGTCTCGACACTATTATTTTTCCTCCTATTCTTGTTGGGTCTAAAATCATTCTTGCCATGTTCTTTGTCATTGATTTTATTGTTTCATATAATTTCTTACTTAGAAGGCCATGGCTTCATAAAATGAAATCAGTACCTTCTACAATCCACTAGTGCATCAAATTCTTACATGAGGGCATTGAATATTTAGTTCCCGTTGATAGTACCCCATTCCAATATTGAAACCTAGACCCAACCATTGCATTACCTATTCCAAATTCTACCACTATACATCTTGTTGTTAATCCACAACCCATGGATTATCTAGACAACTTGCCTCCACTTGAAGGAACCATTTGTGCACTAGACGTTGTTCCATTTGCTTCAGTATCACCCCCTCCTTATACTAATGCTATGGTACTTTATCGAGGGTATTTCCATACATTGGACATCATACCACCTATATCATCTTCTCATGAGGATCCCACATATGCGCTTCCTCCTTTCACATGCACTCTTTTCATGAATAACTCTTATTGGCAACACATTCCATTCGATCCCACTTGTTATGACACTGTTTGCACACACGATGGCTTGACTTGGCTTGGGTTTACACTCGATGATATCTTACCTCCACCTCATTCTCTGCATCTCTACCATGGATATGTTCATATTACAGCTACCTATGGTCTTCGTGTCTTCTATCTATCAGTATTCATTGCACGCACTCCTCGCACTTCCCCACTCACACTTGGGAAATCTTGGCTTGACTACATTTGCAGAAATTTTGACCCTAATCATATTAAAATTACATTTCTCATGCCTTTTGGTCATGTTTCTATTTGTAATGATTCATTTCTTGGTTATGCACAAAATCTTACTCGATGGTATGCACATGGTTGTCTGCAACCACCTTTCATTGATGAAGAGTATGCAATGGGCATGTACAATTTACGCCACAATGGCTCTCTATATGATCAACCACATACTATTTCTTACTAAGTCTCGATGCATTTTCATTTAGTTTTGACCATGAAAATGATGATCTCTTAGACAATGTTACTTGATTCTTCTTCATTGGCATACACTTGGGGGCATCATGTTTATTCTCCCCCTTTTCTAGCATTCTCGCACTTCTACTATTTCACTTCTTACTTCACATCTAGTCTTTCACACACATATTGCACATCTTGATACACTTATATCATCATTACCCAATGACACACTCTTTTCTATGGATTACACTAGACTATTGAGGGCATACTACATTCATGAACCTCACATCATATACACTACACATTTAGCACTCAGTGCATTCATGACACATATTTCTAGTGCACATTCATCATAACACATTTCCAAATGATGTACTATAGTTCCATGATTCATACTCGACTAATGAGGGTCTCAATCTGAAATGAACCTCACCTGTAGTCATTTTTACACCCACCAAAGAACAAGGGAATCTCATGCGTGTCGGCCTTTCACCCAAGGTGCTAGGCACTCACCCGAGGAATTCACGGGTTCCGAGTCTCTCTTTTATGTGAGTTAAGTGGGAAACCATCATCTATGTCAGAACTTAATGAATAAAGGTGGAAATGAGACATACAATCATCATAGGGCTTAGAATGGCCTCTAGACAAATGTATTCATTCCAAATAGAGGGTACTTACAGATAACAAATAGAACTACAACAGAAAGGAAAATACATAAGGATTTACATCTATTCCATAACATCCATGAACAGAAATGAAAATATATAGATATGAACCGAATCAATTACATTCATACTCATTCATGTTTGTAACCTCATTACATTCAATGGATCCATTAGACTACCATAGCTTGATTAGATTGAAGTCATACATCACAGCAGGATCATGTCCTTCATCCATATAAAGAAAAATTTATATCCCAACCCCTTAATACATTACTCCCTTATATAGCCTCTACCCAATCCCACGAGTTCTCGTAGTATTTTACAGATGATATCATATATCCGATATGCTCCTCTTTTCTTTCTATGGGCACTTGTATTTATAGGCATCCCAGAGTGCCAACTCATCCTTCTATGGCCTCAGATCTGGCGCCAAGTGTCTGAATGTGGTCCTCCATGGGAGCATGCTCCTTCAAATCCAAGCTCTCCACTCCTTGTAATGATGGTCTTCTGGAATCCTCTATCACTAAGCATATTCCTTTTGTGGGCATCATGTTGCCAGGTTAGCACCTTATCCACTCCTCATTCATTTTTGGGTCATGCTTTTCTTGTGTCCTTGCCTAAAATTTCCAATATGGCTAAGTCCTAAAACCTTAGCTCTATCTACGCACGTGCCACGGGTTTCTTAAACCCTATCCTGCGCGCCTTCTCCTTGCGTGCCCTTCTTTAACTAGGCCTTGTGCACCTACGTGCCTTTTTGTACTTAGCCAATATTTTGGGGTCCCAACATCACCCCACACTTCACCTGTTCTCCACCCTCGGAAACATCTTTTCAAGAGTAAAGAATTACAATATGTTCCAGAAGAATGAAATAATTTGGGAAGAGTAAGAATAAGGGGATGAAGGAATGGGAAAGAATAAAAGAATGGAAGGGTAATTATTGCTGCAAAAGGAGTGGGAAGTCCCTTTTAGGTCACCTCCAGCCTTGTTCCAGGCATCTACTTCATTTTGTGCTCTCTGGTAGAGGTCGCTGACTAAGGTGCTCACTTCCTTAAAGCTTAACCCATCTCCCTGGGTATTCATAGTCTCAACTACTCCTTCCAATTGTTTTCCCATGTCCTCAAGTGTGTCCATTCTTCTTGTGATTTGCGGTACAGTTCCTTCAACCAGTTTTTGATTGAACCCCTTAAGGTTTCAATGGCCTCATATTTCTTTTCGACCTCAGAAAGGATTATGTCCCTTTCTACCCTATTTCCCTTATTCTTCTCTTGAAACTCCTTCATCTTTGCTTTGTGAGTGGTGACCAAGATGCTCACCACTCTATCCCTATCTGTACAATTATTGTATGTGGCCTCAATAGATTGGGTAGCAATCTTGACATCCGCAAGTACCTTGCTATACTCAGCAATGATTGCTACCACTTTCAATTTGTCCTCCCTCACCAAGCATGCTTGCCACTTCTTCCGTGGACTCCAGGGCCAATGGTTGTCTCTCCATGGTGAGGATGCACATCATATCTTCTAAGCATTCAAGAGTGGATCTGTACTTCTGCGCGGGTGGTGTTAGGTCTAGATGCTTCAACATAATGGTGCTTGTGATAGACTCCATATTTTTGTATACTTTACACACCTTCACCTTCTCATCCCTTAGTTCGCACTTCAGTGCGTGCTAATCAACTTCTTGTTTCAAGCCCTTAGTCTTCTCAGCCAACTCCTCTTCCTTCTTTTCTAGCTCTCCCTCTAGAAATTTTACTTTGTCATTTCTTCCAAAGAGCCTAGCCTTAGCCTCGACCATGACCTTGTTGAGCACATTACATAACTGCTCATCCGAGAGTTGTTGGGCATTTACCAAGGGGTTGGCTCCCTTAGACTCTGGTACTGGCATGATTGCCCCTTGGTATACTTCAAACTTTGGCTCATCAATATGGGACTCAAACACCCAAGAGAGCATCTTCCTTGTCCTGGGGTATGCACCCTCCTTGTCAAATGATGCCATAGCTAGAAGTTTTTCGTAGGTATAGTGCTCTGGAAGCACACGTAGGACCTTCCTTGGATCAGCAACAAAGCCCATAACCTATCCTTTTTCTGTATCAAGGCTCTTCCTTCTCGATTGCGTGACTTTAGGGAAACTCACTATTAGACTAGGACCTCCTCCCACACTAACTTGTTCTTTCTCAATGCTTTCCTCCTTATCCTCTTCCATCACTATGTCAGTGTTGCACTCTAATTCTTGTTCTACTAAGGCCTCGATTATTTTTGTTGCTTCTTTTTTTGCCACCTCGTTTACTTTCTCCCGTAAGGTTTGGAGTTTTCTACTCTTGCACGCCAACCTCCTCACTTCTTCCCATGTCCTGGGCACCTTCCTCCTCCTGGCTACCCTTGCGCCACATGAAAAGGAACTCATGTTCTTCTTCTTTGCCCTCTTCTTTTGAATCATGAACATTGAAGGCAAGTGGCTCTTGATCACCTTCAAGATCATCTTCTTCATCGTCATCATCCTTTTCACCTATGTAAGCCTTCGGCTCTTAGTTTCTTCCGAGTCGGCCTCCTCTACTATCCTCTTGCTTCTTTCTAAGAGGTAACTCTTCCGCATGGGATCCAACCTTCCCTGCTTCCTCTAGTGACTTCTCCTTGGTGAGGGGTTGCTCTAGCGCCTCTTCTTCCGGGGTCTTCTCCTTTATCGGGGACTTCTTCCTGCGCACATAGGTGCTAGGTTTGGCGCTTGCCACCGGTGTGCTTACTTCAAGCTAGGGCGATCTGCACACTTGGTGCTTTTTCTTCTTCTCTCTCCTTTTCTTAAGTGTAGGCTTTCTTCTACCTATGGGATCTTTAGGTATGGAGACATCATTCTCTAGGTATGCACCTTTCTCAAACTTTGGCCTAATGCAGAGATATACATGCACCGTGGACTTTCCTGCAATTGGTAGAGTCAGGGGTTTCATCATTATGACTTCATGTGCTATGTACTTTTCCACGTACACGTGCTTCTTGGGGTAGACCAGCATCTTGCACATCTCCTTGTGGTCCTGATCAACTTCACTAAGGTCAACCCTTAGTCTCTTTACTTCTTTGAACCTGTTAACTCCCACTTGGAAGTACTGGGTGGTGAAGGAGAATGGGATTTTACACCATGGGCTCATGGTTTCATCCACCAACTTGAATCTTCCTATGTAGAAGTCTGGTACATAGCAAACTTAGCTTCTCCCTCTGTAAGTTTTGATATTTTCTCTGGGATTCTCCACCCTACCCCGAACGCATCCCTTAAGCACTTATACTACTCTTATAGGTGTGCCTTGTGGGAGGTTGTCATTGTTTCACATGTATACTTTACAAATCTTTTCACATACGAGGGATCTCAGCTAGATACACCTAAACAAACTTGTCTTCTACATCAGGCACTCCTATCTCCAAAAATATAATTTTTAAGAGGATATTTCCAAAGAGTATCTTGTCTCCTTCTTGTGCACTACTTGATTATCTCATCTACAATGAAGGTCGATAAATTGTAGATTGTGCCCTCTAATATTTTTCTACATACATTCAACCAGGCCTTATTCACCTACGTCCACCTTTCTTGATCATTTAAATTTTTGACTAGGTGTGCGGCCATTCTCATGACAAGATCTGGGATTTTTGCAATATCAAAATACCTTGACCCCTTCTTGTAATCATATGCAGTGATAGTTGCTTTGATGGCATCCTTATCGCTTAGGTCATCATCTATGCTTTCTCCCTTATAGATGAGGCCTGTAAACTTTGAAATCAGCTGAGGGGTTATGCACATCTTGCACTCGTGAAGTAAAAGTGGTCCTCATGCATTCACAACATCAGCCACTGATAGAGACGCTTAGGATTTAAAAAGTATGGAAACTGGTAGAGTTGCAATAACCCTACCTTCTCTAACTTTAATTTTACCTCATCGTTATAGATGGGAAAACCCTCTGGTGTCTTTTTGTTCATTGGGTGCACTAACTCCAGTGTCATTTCCTTCTCTTTTGTGTTTGTGTGATGGTTATAATCACTCACCGCCATCTTTCTCAAATGGGATTCCCACTCCTTCCCAAGAAAAACTCCATCTGGGTACTGCATTTCGCATACCACTCCTCATTCATGCTTGTGGTGGTTGTTGTTGGCTCTCTGCCCTTGCCCTTGCCCTTTGGCTTCTTGGGTGACATGGTTGGTTTCTTGGGTGCCATTGTCTAGGTCCTCTTATCACTTCAATCTCTTCTTGTTACTCTACTCTTCCACTCCTTCCAACCTTAGATCTCAAACTTGTGAAGAAAACCTCTTAAACTCGTGCCCTAGTTTTTCAAACCCTAACTAGGATAATTCTTTCACAAGATGATGCCTTCTCACAACTACTCTTATGCCCATGAAATCCCTTCCTTGGTTTACAAATCCAAACTAGTTACTCATGCTCAAACTCTTCAAATTTTTCTTCACATAGATTAGTTATGGAAGCCCTAGTTTACAATGATGCAAAAGCTCTTCTCTCTTCGTATTCGCAAAGTAAATAATGAAATGCCTCGACCCTCTATTTATAGTTTTTCCTTCTTTTGTGCATTAAATGCTTCTTCACCTACCACCATACTTCAACACTTATTGCGGATTTTTCCAAAAATTTAGACTTCAGTGCCCTTTCTCATGCACCCAACCTTGCGCGGATAATTCTACAACCTTCGGCGTGTAACCAACCTATCTTGACAGGAGATTCTTACACACGCATAACTAGTGTCGAAGGCACTTCTTCATCATGATTTTTTCTATCGCCTACCTTGTGTTACTTTTGCACTTCTTCCTCTCTTGTACGTGGATCCCCAATGTAGCCTTATCCTGACACCAACCATCCTTTTTCACCTTTCCTTGCATGTACTTTCTTCATAGGGCCATTCAACTAGGATTTCCAATGCAATCCTTCCTGGTGCTTCACACTTCAATTTCTTCCACCTTACTCCACCCCACACTAAAATGATGCACGGTCCTCTGTGTAGTTACAACCTTCAAAAAGTAATGAGATTACCGACACCCAAGGCGCAACACAAAACAACAATGAGAAAGGGAAACACAAGAAAAGAAAATGCATTAAGGGAAATCCTAAACTAACTGGCAATACTGCCTTATTTACAAACACCAAGAAGACTTATTTATAGTAGGGCTTCAGCCTACTCCCATTGAAGTGTCCTAGCAATCTCGTCCCATCCAGCGCTTGCAACTCACATACACCCGAATCAAGGATGTATGAGATGGTGGAGGGACCCAACCAATGCACTTTTAACTTCCTAGGGTGGCACAAAACTTAGAATCATATAGTAAGACCATCTGCCCAACTTCAAACTTTTTGTTCTTAATGTGATGATCATGCCATGCCTTTTGTTTTTATTTTTCCATCTTCTAGCTCCACCTGGTGAGTGATCGTCTTTCATCCAATTGCATTAACTTGTCAATTCTTTCTTCCAACACTTGTTCATCGTCCAATCCTCCTATGCATGCTATACATAGAGAAGGTAACATGAATTCAATTGGTAGGATAGCCTTTGTGCCAAACACTAATTGAAATGGTGTGGCCTTATTCAACCTCTTGTAGGTTTTCCTATACACCCAAAGAACGGCTGATAATTTTTCATCCCAATCCTATCTACCAACATCACAAATCTTTGTTAGGGTATGACTCAATATTTTGTTAAATGCTTCCACGGTTCCATTTGCTTGTGGGTGATAAGGTGTATTTTTGTGATGAGCCACCATGAACTCTGCTAATAGGATCCTCACGGTCTCATTCAAGAAATGTGTACCCCTATCGCTGGTTAAAATTAAAGGGCATCCATACCTCGTGATAATGTTCTCCCATAAAAATCTTGTTGATGTAGCTGCTTTATACAGTCTTTAGTTAGGGCTTCCTATGCCCACCTTGTCAAATAGTCCATGTAAGTGATTACATAGTGTGATCCAGTCCTACACATTGTTGGTGCAATAGGGCCTACAAAGTCTATTGCCCATTTCTCAAAAGGTTTAGTGCTAGGGATAGGGTGTAAAGGCATTTCATCTCTCTATCTTGGCTTTCCAACATGTTAACAATGGTCACACGCTTTACAATACTCTTTGCAATCCTTATACAGAGTTTCCCACCACAATCCTGCCATTAATATTTTATGTGTGGTGGCATCGCCTACATAATGTCCACCTGCACTTCCTCCATGTGCTTCCTCTATGATGGTGAAGCACTCATGCTCTAGTACACACCTGCGTAAAAATTCATCACGCCCTAGTTTGTATAAGTCCCCACTGATCAACATGTAGGGTGTGACACGTATGGCTAGTTATTTTTCTCTAATGTCTTCATCCCTTCCAGCGCCATACCCATTTTAAGGAACACAACAATATCCTCCAAGTTTGAGGGTGCACACCACAACCTAAACAGCTACGCATCTGGCATGGTATCTTCAATGCTTTGCATGTCCTCCCCGAATCAATCCTAGACAAATGGTCAAGTCCGAATTACTCTTTCCTAGTTTGACAACTATGGTGAACTCAAACTCTTGGAATAATAGCATCCACCGACATATGCGCCCTTGTAGGATGGGCTTGTTCACCAAATATTTTAATTCCATATGGTCAATGTAGAATATAAAGGGAGTTTCCAGTAGATACTACCTAAACTTATGAAGCATGTAGATCATAGACAATGCCTTGTGCTCGGTCGTAGTGTAATTCTACTTTGTTGGTGTCAACTTCCTACTTGCAAAGCATAGGGGTGATCAACAATTCCCTCACCAAGTTGTGCAAGCACTACCCCAATGGTCATTCCGGAGGCATCCACATGAACATGGAAGGGCTTATCCCAAGAGGGGAAACGTAATATAGGCACGGTGATAAGTATATCCTTCAATGTGTTGAATGCCTTCTATTGCGCCTCTTCCCAATGGAAGGCACTTTTATGTCTGAACAACTCTTCTAAAGGTGCGGTGATATTGACATACCCCTTGATGAACTTTCGATAGTAGCCCGCGTGTCCAAGAAACCCACGCATTGTGCTTTGACTAGTTGGCTCCCCTAATCCCACAATTACTACAATTTTGGCAGGATCCACCAACAATCCTTCTTTGCATATGATGTGTCCCAACAGGGTCCCGAACGGGGTAGAAAATACACACTTCTTGATGTTGAGGGATATCCTCAACTATCAACACCTTTCAAACATCAATCTTAGATTGTCACAATGGTCCTTGACTAGTCCATACATAGTCCAATCATCAAGGTACACCTAGAGAAACTTGTGGATGAAGTCCTGGAAGGCCTGCACTACAATGCATGAGAACATAGTAGGTGTGTTCTTCAACCCAAAAGGCATGACCATATAGGAAAAAATTCCCCACTCAGTGGTGAAGGTTGTCTTTCTCTGGTCTTCCTTTGCAATCCTCACCTGGTGATAGCCTGAGAACCCATCTGTGAAAGAGTAGACTTCGCACCCTGCCACTCCTTCTAAGATTTCTTCAATGAACGGGGTTAGGAAGGATCAATGACACACTCTACATTGAAATCCCTATAATCAACACATATCCTTATCCTTTCGTCCTTTTTGATACTAATCACCATTGGACTTATCCGCTAAGACTCCTCCATAACCTCTATGATTCCTGATGCTATCATCTTGTCTATTTCCTCCTTGACCTTCACGCGCAGATTGGGGTTCATCCGATATGGTCTCTTCCTAACTATATGTGCACCTTCCTTCAGTTTTATCCTCATCTCCCCCTAATGAATGGTGGATGCCTTTAATCTCATGATACCCGCATGGGAATAGGTCTTGAAATTCGTAATAGATTACCGATCTTAGAGACTTCCTTCTCTGACCAGTAATCTCCAATGATAGCTTCCTTGGGTTCCACCTCCTCCCCATATTAACCTTCTTAGTCTTCATGGGCTCATGGTAGGTGTGCATTCTTTCATCAGCACTATCCATCACTTCATGTGAGCCTAGAGAATGGTTAACCTCTAAATTTTCCATCTCTTCACCGTCTATGACATAGACCATCTTGCCTTTTTCTTTTTTATGCATGCGCGCTCAAACTACACCTCATCAGACTCATCTTCACAAAATTTTCCCTCCAAGCATGGCTCTCCTAGCAATTCTACAAGCCTATCCTCTACCTTTACACTATCCCCCATCGTAAGGCACTTGACCTCCTGTAATGCCTTATCCACCGATGGTTTGGTGCTTCGATACTCAAATGCTTGGACGAGATCAGCCGCTAGTTCTTACCAATTCCCTATTTGGTGGCATGTCTCAGAGTGGATGTACCATGCACGTGCGTAACCCTATAGTGTAGAATATAATTTGTGTACCTAGAGGGATGGTGGCAAATCTTCCACGCCTTCCCTCCAAGCTCTCTCACAAGCTTGGATGTGGAAAGAGGCGGGCTCCTTACCATGGTAGTCTTTGATGGTGGTGGGCACGTTACTTCTAGAGAACCAAATAGAGAAGGAAATTCTCACTTCGTGTCATTCTGATAAGATCTCATGGTGTGTCACCCACCATCGTGTTACAGTGTCGAGCAAGACATAGCTTAGCATCTCTCTTCTTTCATTCTTGTTTCTCCACTGGGCCTCCATTTCCTGCAAGAAGGTCTCAGTGTAAGCCCCTCCAGAATACTTAGGTAACTTCCTTCCTCCTAGGCACCTAAGCAAGTGCACCTTAGGTGCTCTGGTTACAAGCCCCTTCAGTTTTCACCCAACCAACTCATAAGTTTTGTGCACCCAATTGTCACATGCTAGACTAGTGGTGTCACTTACCGACTGAGCATCCTCAAACTGGATAACTCCATCAGTAGGATGGATTATCTCTGGGTCTCAAATAGAATGCACATAAATCTGATCAAGGACCTCTTCTCCTAAGGGCTTTGTGTATGGCACCAACTTCCCATTTGCAAGGGGAATGATAACCCTTTCTTCCTCATTCTCAAAGCTGATGTACCCCTTATTGAACCACAGGTCAAGCATTATTTTTATAGCACCATGGGCACCCAAGTAATGCTGGGAAATTATCTACCTTGGCGAGCGCCAAGACCTCAAAATCCCCAGTAAACTTGGCCCCTTGAATGGTAATCACTGCATCCTTCAGGACCCCAATAGGCATGGCCTTGGTCTTGTTAGCCATGTACAACACATTCGAAGATGGTTGTAATGCGGCCTTCCCATTTGATGCCATGCATCCAGTGTTAGCACATTGACCTCGGCTCCTATGTTAATCAGTATATTACTTAGCAGCCATCCATCCACGACTACATTCAGTGTAATCTCCTTGTCATAATCCAAGCTATGGGAGGGAGGTTTACATGTAACACCTACCTTTCGCGCTCTACTCCTGCATGTGGTACTTTCTCCCGAAGCCATTCTCCTAATAGGGGAATGATATTCTCCTGCCTTAGCATCTTACACAATTCCTTAACCTCATCCATGTCCTTCATGGAACCTTAACATTTCTCTTTTGCTCTCGCGCTGCTAGACTACTCCTTAAGACATTGGATTTCTCCCTATAAGCTCCTTATAACATCCATAGTTTCCTGGTATACCTTCTTTTGATGGGCAGGGTCTGGGTACTTCCCATGCACAACTTCCTCTCTTGAAACTGTAACATCCCCATTTTAAGACACTAGAACAATGGAAATTTTTTTTTTTACATATAACGTTCTGCTTACAATTATGTAAGTCAAAACACATGACCAAGTTTTAATAATTGTTCTCTCATCCAATTAATGTAATTCGGATCACACAATTAATTTTAAAACCAATGTTCTCTATTCATATATTTATAATATGGAACACACATTCATTGTCATTCAATAATATAATAGATCCAATATGTTGTTGTAAATTACTCGAAGAACTACCGATCTCCCATTTTATGGCTTGAAGTTTCAGCGATCTCTCATTTCATGACTTAGCGACTTACCGATCCTTCATGTTAATCCATGAATTATATACTAAGTATACGGGGATCTCTTTACTATTTCCGATTATCGAAGTGTTTCATTTAAGAGGCCTATCTGAATATCTGTTACCGATACTCATCTGAAATCCTTCTTCTTAAACTAGGTGATTAGGACAACACAACCAGCAACTTGCGATACTTTGGCCAAAGATTTTCACATGCTTTGCATGATCATATTCCCAGACATTATACGCCTCAATGGAATACATCCTTCACCTCACTTCATCTGTTATCTAGAATGGTCTTTTCTGACCTCTGTCAGTCCTTCTATCCAAGGTTAAGCTCTAACCCCAACTAGCAATATGAAAGAGTATAGGAAGACACTCACGGTGACTAAAGGTACGCAGACATACTGTGTCAACCCTAGACGACTGCGTGTGTCTAGTTACCTTTAGTCCTCCAGAGTCACCCCGTATACGCGGTCACATTCCTATCATCGTCCAAGTAACTTGGTCCCAGCTTATGTAAACTTGATGATTTGATTCAAGAGGGCATTGTAATATGTCGGCTCTGACATTGTGTCGTCATGAAGGCCTCGCCTTCATGAAGACACCAGATTGCTGGCCGGCGTGTGCCAAGGTCCTACGGAAACATCTCATCAAGGGATACACATCTAGCTAAAAGTGTGAGTAGATTATAATCTTAATATTTAAGATCAATTTTCAGCAACCATGCTGATCTTCTAACGTCACTACTCGTTACGGTTGGATAGCTAAGAAAGACTTAAATTGTCTTATAGCTTAATATACATTTACTCCTCCTTACTGAAGGATTGCATATTTCCATCTTGGTTCTTTAATTTAAGCTTCAGACTAACAGTTCACTACCGCTTATCATAGTAAGATCAACTTACTAAACTTAACCAAGTTTTATTCGCAACTGAATTTAAATCCAAATTTCATCTTATGAGACGCCATTAAAATGAGGCCTAATTCCAAATGAATGTATTCATTTAATCACTATAACCTTAATTCACTTAAGGTTTGTTACGAGGAGATATGATTCCTCATATCGAATATCCTCTGGATCAAACATCTCAAGGATATTAACGAAATCAGAGTACAAGATTCAATTGTCCCTTTTTTATTTATATTTATTACCTTATATGACAGTTACAATATCATTCATTTAAGAGTTCATATTCATTTAACTCTTGTCAATGTCAATATAAAATCCATATCAACATCAATATAAATTATTTGTACATTTCACTTAAAAATGGTATTCAAGTAAAGAATAGATATTATGTCCTTTTTAAAATCTATCTACCATCATTTGAATAGATTCAAATTCAATGAATAAAATTTTTAATCTTGATCTTATTCAAACAGCTTTCAAAGTGATATAACCATTAAAATATCAAACCTTTGCTTGTATTCAATCCTTAAGATTTAAAATCTATACAATTTAGTAGTCCATACAATGAACTTCGTTTATATCAAACAACATTACAACACATAAGGAAAGAAGAATGCAACTTATTCTTTTCTCATTTCCTCGTAGAGGAATAATAACTATCGATATGATCCATCCTTAGCTACTCATAAGAAGCATCGAAAAACAACATGTCTTCATTTTTACTCAAGGAAACCATCTACAAAATTTACTTACACGGGTCAGTTCATTAAACGAGCATATTAAGCACTTATCATTAAAATGAGGTGCTCTTAATTAACTGTCTCAATAAAAGAAACCTGCTTTTATGAAACATTAAAAATTGAGATGGACATTATCCATGAATTAAGTACTGATAAGGATGAACAACTTAATAACCCAATCCACTACTTACCATCACAATCAGACAAAAGAGATTTACTAACCTTTTCCCATATAATTACTACAAAAAGTAATTTCCTCTAAATAGTTTCAGATTAAAACATCTGTAAGAACCAATACACGTATGTGTATAATGTTGTTCTAATGTAATTGTTGTCAGTTCCATTTCCTCTTTAATAGTTGAAATTTCAAGAGATAAATTTTAATTAAGAATTCCAACAAAACTACTTCCCTTTCGTACCACTCATTTAATTGCAAACAATAAAATGCAGAAGAGAAAATTAGTCATTCACCATGAAAACACTGACATTAATTCTCAAAATTCAACAAACAGCATGATACTTCTTTCCAATCAAAAAAGAAAGCAAACAAAGCAATTAAATGCAGATGAATATGCCTAAGGCAGTAAGACATTCATTCAATATCAAATATAGAGTTTCAACTAGATAAGAGAAGAAAACAACGGTTACTTCCAATTATCCATCTAATATTCTCTTTCTTTTCATCACAACTGTACTGAAATATTTCAAACAAGAAGGGATATCAATCAATGATAACAGCCAAAAGAGAAAATAATTGAAGTCAATAATTGAATGAAAAGGAGTATCATATTACCTCTTCTCCTTGCTTAGCTGAATATCAACTTATTCAGTGTCGACCGCTCCCCATAGGATGATTTTCTCTAACAATTATAATTTAGAAATTAAAACTTACTAACTATTATTCCAGAAATTTTTCCGAATTCATTTGCATATGGTCCGTAAGTATCAATATCATCGGCCCCTCTAAATAAAATCATTTCCTTTAATTTTTCACCCAATAGACAACAAATCATGTTTTCATCGTAATAATAAAAGAATTCATTTCCCAAACACCAAGAAAGAATTCCAATTCCGATTTAGTTTTAATGCAAACAAGAAGTTTAGACTGTGATTGCATATATATGTATATAAAAAGAAAACATACATGTTTGCTAAAACAGTCATTCCCAGCTAGGTCTGAAACGAGTAAAAAGTACAACAAGATATATTACCATAATTTCACTGTAATAAGTAAGGAACCCTTTCCTTTTTTTTTTACAAGAACAAGAATCCACTCAAGTTCAGTTCCAATCGAACACATTGAAGGAGTTCAAATAAGCATCTCTGTTACTTATATATATACTTTTCAAAAAGATTCAAGAAAGATAACAATACATTTTACTCACTCCTCAAATATTCAAGTTCAGTGCTTAAACAATTTATTTTCCCCAACAACCAGTCACGGCCTTCATCCCACATGAAAATATTGAATCATTTTTAACCAGCAAGGGTAAGACAATGAAATGAATTCGTTGTCCCGGGTAAAATCGTATTCTATGCAATGTAAAGCAACTAGGAAAAATAACTCACACAACAGTTCATCAACATTATCACGACTTTTCCCAAATCACTTACATGCACAAAACTCAGAAAACATTATTCACATCGTTGGTACATTCACCAACTCGAATCCATAATGGATAATAAAATTGAATACCCAACACTGTCAAAACAAAACTCATACAACAAGGGCAGATCCCATTCCATTTACTCTTTTTGCAAAGAAATACCCAAATCGCATTCATCAAAAGAAAAACAACTCAACCTAGAAAATCACTTCAAACATATCAACAATTTCATTTAACTAAAACACTCACATAAGAGTAGAGTTCTTTTAATGAAGACGCTTAAACAAGAGCAAAATGGTTTAAGGAGAAGAGCTCAACATGCCTGTAAATTTTCTCGTGGCTTGAAGAAAATCGCGCCCACACCCACAAGAGCTATTTTTCTCCATGGCATCAACAACAAAGCTTTCCCAACAACCTTCTAACTTCCATAGGCTCAAAATAGTCCCGCTACTCCAAAAAATAGCAACAATAACCAGAATAATAGCAGGTTTGAAAGAACCATGAAAGCAATGTAGAGAAATCTCAAAACCTGAATGAACACAATAATCACCAAAATTTCCTCTATCCCCTTTCCAAGGCGAGCTGGTCACTAAGACCAAGGCCATTAATGCATTGAATGCATTTCTTTTTCTTAATTTCCATGCCATCACCGACCCAGGTTTGGCGAGTTTCATCTTAAAAAATTTGCATGCAATTTCCCTCTTAGCCACATAGCTAGTTGGATATTTCCAACTTTTCATGTTCCCGCCAAACTTGGCGTTGAAAACTGCAAGGACATCATTTACTATCCTTAATAAATTTCTAACCTTCCCTTCTTATCCGCTTCACTAACATGGGTCTATAGGTCCCCTCCTTAGGTTAGCAATAGTTTTAGCTTACATTGTCCATAGTTTGGTATTCACCGAGGTCGCAAATCATTAGGATTTGAAATATTTCAATTTCCTTTTAATTTATCAAACCCTCCTAGGATAGTTGTTAGGTCATAGGTTAGGGCTTAACCCCATAGTGTTTTAGTTAATAGGTTCCTTAGTAAGTTTTATAACTTATGTTCACATTCAAAGATAATGCGGGACGTTTCATCCTATGTTCGACATATACCCGTGTTGCTTGCATCAAGGCTCTTATTATCTTACGTTGTCAAGGCGTTACAATTTGTACGTGGTTCGGGAATCAAACCTTTTCCATTGGCATCAAGTTACCGGTTACTTATACACCTTAACCGGGTTACTCAGTAACATTTATAACGACCTTGATGCGGGTTTTAGACTTCATTCTAAATAGAAAATAAATTGACAAAGCAATCTCAAGGAAGGCCACAAGATACCCTCGGATCAATGGAATTGATTCAAGGTGTCTTTGTCAATTAACAATAAGAGTTCATCATATATAAAAACAAGTCTGTTGTCTCACACTTTTCAAAACACAAGTTATAATAACCTATGTCCCAAGTAAACAAATTACAGGTAACCAAGGGTCTAGATTAGTAACACATTCTTTTTAAGATTAAAAGATATATCTTAACATAATTATCCTCATTTCCACATTCTAACATCATGAAAAGAAGTTATCATAATAGCTTCTAAAAATCAAGGCGTTACATTCCTCCCTTCTTAAAGAATCATCATCCCAATGATCAAATTAGCCAATTCATAGAGTTTCTAGGACAAAATTCAATTATCGTCCTTCCATTCATAAGTTCATACCAAAAATCAGATTTAATCATTAAAACAATGTTTTAAGATAACTGTAAAATAGACCAGTAATTGTCCATATTTGGTAGATATCAGTTTTTCGAATTCAATTTCGATCAAACAAGTATGGAAAAGCATATCTCATTTCTTTGAGATTTTCCCAAGTTGCACTTTCTTCGCTAAACTAGTCCCATTGGACCTTACATTGATTCACTTTGCGATTTCTTAAGTACAACTGGCAAGTTCCCAGCACTCGAATGGGCTTAACCACGATTATTCCTAGGTCTTGGACCTGCAAGGAATTCCAATTCAGCACATGTGATAAATCTAATATGTATTCTTAAGCAAAGAAATATGAAAAACATCATGCATTTGTGATAAAGTAGGAGGTAATGCTAGACGATAAGCTACAGGGTTGATTATTTCAATAATTTCAAAAGGTCCCACATAACGAGGTGATAACTTGGCAGCCTTGCCAAAAGTTATAGAGCTCTTTTTCGGCTTAACCCGAAGAAATACCTTCTCACCAAGTTTATAATTCCTATCAACCCACTTTAAGTCTGCATAACTCTTTTTCCTATTGGCAACCTCCTTTAAATGTTCCTGAATCATTTTAATTTGTTGTTCCATTTCCGTAAGGATTTCTGGCCCAATTACCTCTCTATCCTCTACGCTGTCCCAACTAACAGGGGTTTTGCATTTTCTTCCATACAATGCTTCAAAAGGCACCATCTTTAAAGAGGCATGGTATGTATTATTGTAGGCAAATTCAACCAGCGAAAGGTATTCCTCCCATTTATACTGCTGGTCCATGCAATACATTCTTAACATATCCTCTAAAACATGATAGACTCTTTCTGTATGTCCGTCTGTTTCCAGATGATATGCAGAGCTAAAATTTAATTTAGTTCCCAAGGCCGCATTAAGTGTTTTCCAAAACCTTGATGTCATCCTCGGATCTCTCGTCCGATATGATCATCGTCCAAGTAACTTGGTCCTAGCTTATGTAAACTTGATGATTTGATTCGGGAGGGCATTGTAACATGTCGGCTTTCTGACATTGTGTCATCATGAAGGCCTTGCCTTCATGAAGACACCAGATTACAAATGGCATGTTCCAAGGTCCTACGGAATCATCTCATCAAGGATACACATCTAGCTAAAAGTGTGAGTAGATTATAATCTTAATATTTAAGATCAATTTTCAGCAACCGTGCTTTGATCTTCTAACCTCACTACTCACATATTACAGGTTGCATAGCTAAGAAAGACTTAAATTGTCTTATAGCTTAATATACGTTTACTCCTCCTTACCGAAGGATTGCATATTTCCATCTTGGTTCTTTAATTTAAGCTTCAGACTAATAGTCCACTACAGCTTATCGTAGTAAGATCAACTTACTAAACTTAACCAAGTTTTATTCGCAACCGAATTTAAATCCAGAATTTCATCTTATTAGATGCCATTTAAATGAGGCCTAATTCCAAATGAATGTATTCATTTAATCACTATAACCTTACTTCACTAAAGGTTTTTAACGAGGAGATATGATTCCTCATATCGAATATCCTCTAGATCAAACATCACAAGGATATTAACGAAATCGAGTACAAGATTCAATTGTCCCTTTTTTATTTATATTTATTACCTTATATGACAGCTCAAAGATCATTCGTTTAAGAGTACATATTCATTTAACTCTTTTCAATGTCAATATAAAATCCATACTAACATAAATATGAATTATTTGTACATTTCACTTAAAAATGGTATTCAAGTAAAGAATAGATATTATGTCCTTTTTAAAATCTATCTACCATCATTTGAATAGATTCAAATTCAATGAATAAAATTTATAATCTCGATCTTATTCAAACAGTTTCAAAGTGATACTGACCATTAAAATATCACACCTTTGCTTGTATTCAATCCTTAAGATTTAAAATCTATACAATTTACAAGTCCATACAATGAACTTCGTTTATATCAAACAACATTACAACACATAAGGAAAGAAGAATGCAACTTCTTATTTTCCCATTTCCTCGTAGAGAATAATAACTATCGATACGATCCATCCTTAGCGACTCGGAAGAAACATCGAAAAACAACATGTCTTCATTTTTACTCAAGGAAACCATCCGTAAAATTTACTTGCAGGTCGGTTCATCGAATCGAGCATATTAAGCACTTATCATTATAATGAGGTGCTCTTAATTAACTATCTTAATAAAAGAAACCTACTTTTATGAAATGTTAAAAATTGAGATGGACATTATCCATGAATTAAGTACGATAAGGATGAATAGCTTAAAACCCAATCCACTACTTACCATCACAATCGACAAAAGAGATTTACTAACCTTTTCCCATATAATTACTACAAAAAGTAATTTCCTCTAAATAGTTTCAAATTAAAACATCTGTAAGAACTAATACACGTATGTATATAATGTTGTTCTAATGTAATTGTTGTCAGTTCCATTTCCTCTTTAATAGTTGAAATTTCAAGAGATAAATTTTAATTAAGAATTCCAACATAACTACTTCCCTTTCGTACCACTCATTTAATTTCAAACAATCAAATGCAGAAGAGAAAAGTAGTCATTCACCATGAAAACACTGGCGTTAATTCTCAAAATTCAACAAACAACATGATACTTCTTTCCAGTCAGAAAAGAAAGTAAACAACAATTAAATGCAGATGAATACGCCTAAGGCAGTAAGACATTCATTCAATATCAAATATAGAGTTTCAACTAGATAAGAGAAGAAAACAACTATTACTTCCAATTATCCATCTAATATTCTCTTTCTTTTCATCACAACTGTACTGAAAGATTTCAAACAAGAAGGGATATCAATCAATGATAACAGCCAAAAGAGAAAGCAATTGAAGTCAATAATCGAATGAAAAGGAGTATCATATTACCTCTTCTCCTTGCTTAGCTGAATATCAACTTATTCAGTGCCAGCCTACTCCCCATAGGGTGATTTTCTCTAACAATTATAATTTAGAAATTAAAACTTACTAACTACCATTCCAGAAAGTTTGCCAGAATTCATTTGCATCTGGTCCATAAGTATCAATATCATCGGCCCCTCTAAATAAAATCATTTCCTTTAATTTTTCACCCAACAGACAACAAATCATGTTTTCATCGTAATAATAAAAGAATTCATTTCCCAAACACCAAGAAAGAATTCCAATTCCAATTCAGTTTTAATGAAAACAACAAGAAGTTTAGACTACGATTGCATATATATGTATATGAAAAGAAAACATACATGTTTGCTAAAACAGTCATTCCCAGCTAGGTCTGAAACAAGTAAAAATTATAGCGAGATACATTACCATAATTTCACTGTAATAAGTAAGGAACCCTTTCCTCTTTTTTTTTTACAAGAACAAGAATCTATTCAAGTTCAGTTCAATCGATTACATTGAAGGAGTTCGAATAAACATCTCTGTTACTTATATATCTATATACTTTTCAAAAGATTTAAGAAAGATATCAATACATTTTACTCACTCCTCAAATATTCAAGTTCAGTTCATAAACAATTTATTTTCTCCAAAAACCCAGTCACGGCCTTCATTTCACAAGAAAATATTGAAACATTTTTAACCAGCAAGGGTAAGACAATGAAATGAATTCCCTGTCCCAGGTAAAATCGTATTCTATGCAATGTAAAGCAACTAGGAGAAATAACTCACACAACAGTTCATCAGCATTATCACGACTTTTCCCAAATCACTTACATGCACAAAACTCAAAAACATTATTCACATCATTCGTACATTCACCAACTCGAATCCATAATGGATAATAAAATCAAATACCCAACACTGTCAAAACAAAACTCATACAACAAGGGTAGATCCCATTTCATTTACTCTTTTTGCAAAGAAATACCCAAATCACATTCATCAAAAGAAAAATGATTCAACCCAGAAAATCACTTCAAACATATCAACAATTCCATTTAACTAAAACACCCAACATAAGAGCAAATTTCTTTTAATGAAGATGCTTAAACAAGAGCAAAACGGTTTAAGGAGAAGGGCTCAACATGCCTGCAAATTTTCTTGTGGCTTGAAGAAAATCGCGCCCACGCCCACAAGAGCTATTTTTCTCCATGGCGTCAACAACAAAGCTTTCCCAACAAACTTCTAACTTCCACAGGCTCAAAGATAGTCGTGGCTACTCCAAACAACAGCAACAATAACCAGAATAATAGCAGGTTTGAAAGAACCGTGAAATAAATGCAGAGAAATCTCAAAACCCGAATGAACACAATAATCACCAAAATTTCCTCTATCCCCTTTCCAAGGCGAGATGGTCACTAAGACCAAGGCCATTAATGCATTGAATGAATTTATTTTTCCCTAATTTCCACGCCATCACCGACCCAAGTTTGGCGAGTTTCATCTTAAAAATTTTACATGCAATTTCCCTCTTAGCCACATAGCTAGTTGGATATTTCCAACTTTTCATGTTCTCGCCAAACTTGGCGTCGAAAACTACGCAAGGACATCATTTACTGTCCTTAATAAATTTCTAACCTTCCTTCTTATCCGCTTCACCGGCCAAAGATGGTTCTATAGGTCCCCTCCTTATGTTAGCAATAGTTTTAGCTTACATTGTCCATAGTTTGGTATTCACCAAGGTCACAAATCATTAGGATTTGAAATATTTCAATTTCTGTTAATTTATCAAACCCTCCTAGGATATTCGTTAGTTCATAGGTTAGGTTTAACCCCATAGTGTTTTAGTTAATAGGTTCCTTAGTAAGTTTTACAACTTACATTCACATTTAGCATAATGCAAGACGTTTCGTCCTATGTTCGACATATACCCGTGTCGCTTGCATCAAGGCTCTTATTGGCTTATGCTATCTGGCGTTACAATTTGTATGTGGTTCGAGAATCGAACCTTTTCCATTGGCATCAAGGTACCGGTTACTTATACCTATAACCAAGTTCGTCAACAACATTTATAACGACCTTGATCGGTTTCGGACTTCATTCTAAATAGAAAATAAATTAACAAAGCGATCTCAAGGAAGGCCATAGCATACCTTTGATCAATGGAATTGATTCAAGGCGTCTTTGTCAATTAACAATAAGATTTCATCATATATAAAAACAAGTCTCATTGTCTCACACTTTGCAAAACACAAGTTATAATAACCTCCGTCCCAAGTAAACAAATTACAGTAACTAAGGGTCCAGATTAGTAACACATTCTTTTTAAGATTAAAAGATATTATCTTAATAATTATCCTCATTTCCACATTCTGACATCATGAAAAGAAGTTATCATAATAGCTTCTAAAAATCAAGGCGTTACTGAAACTAAGGTTCTTTGCTTTGGTACCTCCCGGTGCGTGTAGCCTCTGCTTGAGTAGTGACCATGAGAGGTTCTAATCCTGAGTCACGCACCACTCTAGGCATCCACTGCATATCAGCCTTCTTGATACTTACCATTGCAGTCGCCCTTTTCTTTCCAGTGCTGTTGATTCATGTGCTCAAACAACTCAGGGCACTCCTCATACTTGTGCTTCTTCCCACACCATGAGCACTGCAATAAGTCTGGGCACTCACACTTGTAGTGGTCTGTAGACCCACAATTAAAATAGGTTCCATGTGGGAACTCACTTCTTCCTCCTCCGCAGATTACCATGACCACGAAATCCCCTTCCGTGCGTGCCTCCATCTGCACACTCCTCATAATGGCGGTCATCATTCTTAGAACTACTGGCAAGGCTAGTTTGGCACACACCATGATCAATGGCCTCATGGATCTGATCAATAAGCCTATAATCCTTAGTATCATGGGTCGTAGAGGTGCAGATCTTACAATAGCAAGACACATTCTTCCGCATTGCGTGTTGTAACAAGGGACATCTACTTGCATCATGGTCCCCATGACAAATTTCTCTACTATTATGGCGTGTACTATCCTCCGGGGGAAACTATCCTTGACATGCCCCTCTACTTCACAATATATACACCATATACCACTGCGAGTCTCATGGGCTAAGTTCACAGACAACTTCTCCAGCTACTTAGCCATAGCAGTGATTTGAGCCTCCGAAATAGGCTAACACCAGTATCAACACTTCCAATAGCTTCGGCGCATAGAGCGGCTTCTAACGCCTCGCACGGGTTTGTGAAATTTTTATGAGATAAAGCTCTTCTAAATGGAGTTATCAACCCCCAACAAACCATTGAGCATGTTGTGAAGGGTGAATGTCATATGACAATTTTGACAAGAGGGTTTTGAACCATGTATCATACTCCCGCACACTCTCCGCCATTCCCTGTTGAATCTCCTTCAGGAATTGATGCTCTTCTATTCAAACTCAAAGATTTGTAATTCTTCCAAAAGGCATTCTTTAAAGTAGTATAATCCACCATCATTTGATGAGGGTCATATTTCCTATACCAACTATGTGTGCGCCCTTGCAACGTCGTTGCAAACTGACTAGCCTTCCACTCTGGGGTTGTGATCCCCTTTGCACATCATAGCAACTCACACTTGTGAATGTGCTCTGCAAAGCATCTTCAATACCCTGTAATCTATAAAATGTAAAGACATTTCAAACAAGACTTGTGGAGGTGGTCAGGCCCTTATCCTCCCGAGCGAGCCTTGGTTTCCTCCAATGTTTCCTCCTCCGCCGAGATCCACCGAGATCCACAGTCCTTTTCCTCCCGACCCACTAAATCCACTGGATCTGCCAGGGTCCTTTGCCTCCTAACCCACTAAATCCACCGAGATCCACCAGTCATGTTCCTCCTGATCCACCAAGTCCACCAAGTCCTGTAGTGGTCGTGCCAAGGGTCCCCAAAGTTCCACTAAACTATGCGCCGACGGTCTGTGATAATGCCCCACTACCACTAGTGTACCTCACGCCACTCCCATAAGCGAGACAAAAGGCTTGTGTACTTGCTCCTTGTCTAAAAATTCCTTCGAATACTGGAATAGTATGCGTAGCCATAGAAGTGGGAAATGAGAAATTATATCTCCTAGGCACAAATATGTCACTTCTACTAATACCAACTGGGTCAGCGATACTCCTTCCTTGATCTAGAAAACCAAGCGCCAAGGTTTGGTCACTAGGTGGGTTCAGATGTGTGCCAATGACTCTTCTCTCTCCACGCGACGAACTCTCATTAGAAGCCGAAGGGGTCTCTCTTACACACTTGCCAAGATGGGGTAGCACAGACTACTCAAGTCCCACATCCTCTGCGTGAACCTCAACTCCTTCCCACAACGTCTTCCTCCATAGATCCATCACACCTACAACCTCACATTGTCTAAAATCTCCCTTTCACGTGTTTCACTATACTTGATTCGCCGCTCCTCCCTTTCCTTCTCTCTCTTCGTCATAATACATGTCATCTTCCTCCACCATAGCTTCCTCGCCCAGTGCTCATAATGGTTTAGCCGACCATCGAAAATGCCTCTAAACTCAAGGTAATAATCAAGATCTTCATTTCCAGAGGAATAGCACATAGAAATGATCCTCTGGCTCCCACAAAAACTCAAACTCAACAACTTCCAGGACAAGAATATGTGGAAATAGCATACTCCAGAGTGTAGCTAGCCAACACTCTCTTCCACCACTGATCAACAACACGTGTCTAGGTCAGATCTGCATCCTGCAACTTCTAATAGTCCTCTTGTGTCCACATACATGCTCTATAGAACCAACTTGCTCTGACGCATATGTTGAGAGCCATTCATACAGCTCTACCAAGAAACAAGCAGAAAAAGTTTCATATAGTTCATGGTAGAGATTCTCTTCCACCCACCTCCATGCATCAAACTCGGGCCCAATATTGAATCTCTGAGAAAACTCATCCTCTGTGCTCCTGAACCAAGATTCAACACTCTCCAGAGTTAGACATTTTGTCATTACTCATTATCCAGACCATGATGCATGTCATTTCCCACTACAACTTTGAAAAGAGGTCCCGGCAATAGAACCAATATGTAGTCATTTTTACACCCACCAAAGAACAAGGGAATCCCATGTGAGTCGGCCTTTCACCCAATGGGATCTGGGCTCTCACTCGAGGCACGCATGGGTGTCGAGTCTCTATTTTATGTGAGTTAAGTGGGAAACCATCATCTATGTCAGGAACTTAATGAATAAAGGTGGAAATGAGACATACAATCATCATAGGGCTCTGTAACGACCTCTGAGACGGATGTATTCATTCCAAATAGAGGGTACTTACAGATAACAGATAGAACTACAAAAAAGGAAAATACATAAGGATTTACATCTATTCCATAACATCCATGAATAGAAATGAAAATATATAGATATGAACCGAATCAATTACATTCATACTCATTCATGTTTGTAACCTCATTACATTTAATGGATCCATTAGACTACCACAGACTTGATCGAATAAAGTCATACATCACAAAGCGGGGATCATGTCCTTCATCCATACAAAGAAAATTTATATCCCAGCCCGATTAAAGAATACATTACTCCTTATATAGCCTCTACCCAATCCCACAGAGTTCTCGCAGTATTTCTGCAGAGCTCCACTCTCTATATTCTCCTCTATCGTATATCCGATCTGCTCCTCTTTTCTTTTGTGGGTGCTTGTATTTATAGGCATACCAGAGTCCCAACTCATCCTTCTGCGGCCTCAGATATAGCACCAAGTGTCTAAATTTGGTCCTCTATGGGAGCATGCTCCTTCAGATTTGAGCTCTCCACTCCTTGTAATGATGGTCTTCTGGAATCCTCTATTGCTAAGCATATTCCTTTCATGGGCATCACGTTGCCATGTTGGCACCTTATCCACTCCTCATTCGTTGTCGGTCATGCTTTTCTCGTGTCCTGCCCAAAATGCCCAATATGGCTAAGTCTTGAAACCTTAGCTTTGTCTGCGTGCGTGCCATGGATTTTCTTAAACCCTATCTTGTGTGCCTTCTCCTTGCACACCCTTCTTCAACTAGGCCTTGTGCGCCTACTTTCCTTTTTGTACTCAACCAATATTTTGGGGTCCTAACATCACCACACTCACTCACTCTCCATGGACTATGCTTTATTGATCATATCTTTCT